>LNGK01000002.1:31270-123907 GCA_001510575.1 Knoxdaviesia capensis | reverse complement strand
CCCCCTTCTCGTGCCTTTCTCTCCGCACATCCTACTACTGCAACTTTGTGTAGGTGCGGCTCGTTTGTTCGTCTGTCTTCTCTCTCTTTGTCCTGTTTCTCTCTCCTCACTTCGCCTCTACTACATAACCTTCCCTAGCCGCCCCCCCTTCACCCCCCCTTCGTCGGCTTCCTCCTTTTGACGCCTGTTGGCAATTTTCTGAAACTTCTAAGATTTCCTTCAACGTCGGACAAAGGAACAATCCTGGAAATATATTACTTCCACCAGCGGAATTTGAATTTGCGGTTTTCTTTCTTGTGTGCTTCTTTTCTTCCTGTTCTCGGTTCCTCATCTGTTTTGTTCTCTATCGATCTGTTCATCCGTTTATTTCGTTTCCTCGTTTCATCCTTTTTGCGCTCACCAGCCTGCGTTTACGTTCTTCTCTGAATACACACTCCTCCTCACTTGCTTGTCGATATCCTTCGCATCTCCCGTATATACTCTCGCCCAGACACAATAGAGCGAATCTCCGCCGGCAACGGCCACAAAAAGCAATTGCGGCACAATCAGGCCAACCCCCAACGTCGGGCCTTGATTTGAATATATACAGACAGTCTACAGTCTACAGTCAACCCAACCTCGACATCGCAATAGAACATCGTCAAAAGCTTCGAGATCCAGTCTACAGAACACCGCGCTTGAATCGGCGGGACGTTGCTCCTTTCAGGTTCTTCGTCTCGGTCTTCCCGGTGCTTGAAGCCGCCCCGCTTGGGCCGTTTTCGGATTTTTCCTTTTGTTCTCTTGGGCTTCTTTTGTTCCCTTTCTTCACACTATGGTTAGCTCCCTTGCATGCTTCCTATCTTTTGGGTCCATCTGAATTCTTGTCCCGACTGACTGGATAACCGGCGTATAGGACTACCGCGAGTACTCGTCGACGGCACTCGAGCCGCGGGGAGCGTCTTCCGCCTTTGCCATGCCGCGCGAAATGCAGGAGAAGGCCGGCATCTTGCGCGAGGGCTTCTTTGCCGTCAAGCAGCAGCCGCACCGGCCGATGTCGGTGGCGACTGAGTTTGGCGATACCGGCTGGGATGAGGACGACGTGCTGAGCGACCGGGAGGCGGCAAAGCAGGACTCGCCGCGCCACAGCCTCAACTCTGTAAGTGTCTTTGTGTGTTTTTCTGTCTCAATGTGTGTCTGTATTGAACTCACCTGCGTCCACGTACTAACTCTTCCTCCACAGGCCGAAGACCGCAGCGTAACCACTCTCTCCTCGTACGACGAGGCTACGACCCCCCGCAGCAGCACCGGCCAGCCGGCGTACCCCGAGATCGTCAAGACCAGCCCGAAGCCGGTGGAGGGCCCGCGCGGCCCGCACCTGTTTCGCAGCTCGGTGTCCAGCTTCGAGCGCGACGAGCATGTGCTCAGCCTGTCGCCCATCACCCCCAAGGTGGCCACGCCCAAGTGGACCGACGACTCGCTGGTGCTGTGGCCCGACTCCGAGTTCGAGCGCCTCGTCAACGACTCGGCAAACCTCCACCAGTACTACACCAACCCGCCGCCGCCCGTCCCGCAACAGCCGCGCCAGTACCAGCAGGACCGCTCCAGCCGGCGCAAGCCGCACAAGTCGGAGTCGCGCACCCGCAGCCGCACGCGGGAGCGCGAGGCCGGCCAGCCGTCGCGCCGCGACCGCGACCGCACCCGTGAACAAGAGCGCGAGCTGCGGGAGCGGGAACTGCGGGATCGTGAGCTCCGGGAGCGCGAACTGCGGGACCTCGAGCGCGAGCACGAGATCCTGCGGGAGCGCGAGCTGGAGCGGGCGCGCGAGCGAGAACTGGAGCGCGAGCGCGAGCGCGAACGTCAACGCGAGCGCGAGCGCCAGCTGATGGCCGGGTGGCAGCGCCAGGACCGCTTCTCGTGGGAAGACCTGGACAACGCGCGGCTGGTCGAGTGGACGCCGTCGATGGTGGCGCAGTCGATGCTGAACGCCGGCGTCGACAGCGCGGCCGCCGAGCGCTTCATCGCCAACGACATCGACGGCTCCATCCTGGTCACCCTCAAGTTCGAGGACCTGCGCGAGCTGGACATCACGTCGTTCGGCATCCGCCAGCGCGTGTGGAACCAGATCCAGGTGCTGCGGGACTTCACCGCGCGCCCGGACTCGGCTGCTGCTGCTGCCGCTGCGTCTTCGCACACCGGCTCGACGCTGTCGCACTCGACTGCCGCCTCGCGCGAGTCGGTGCGCGCGCCGACTCCCATTGAAGACGTGCCCAGCCGCGAGGTCAACCGCGAAGTCACCCGCGAGATGAGCACCGCGTCGCGCAAGCACAGCCGTCGCCGCCGCCGCGGACACGGCGCCGGCGGCGTCCCGGCCACGCCGGTCGAGGAGCTGGCCACACCGATGGAGAGTGTGTCGATTGTCGGCATCGAGCAGCTGGTGCCGCCGCCGCACAACTGCAGCCGCGGCACCAACTGCCCCAAGTACCGGCGCCAGCAGAAGCTGATTAAGGCGTTCAAGCTGGAGAACCCGGGGCTGGCGACCACCACGCACAACGGCGTGATGGTGGCCGGCGACCCGGGCAACCCGGACACGGCGCCGCGGCTGAACGACATGCTGAGCAGCCCCGTGGCAGCCACCGGCGCCGGCGGGTTCCGCCGCGACGACAACAGCGCCGGCAAGAAGCCGCTGCCGCGCGACGTGGTGACCGACAGCGAGGACGAGACCCGCACGTTCAGCGACGGCGCCGTGCTGTCGCTGGTCGCCTCGTCCGACGTGCTCGGCCCCGGCAGCCTGCCGCCGCTGCAGTACCTGCAGGAGGCCGCGCTGCGCAACGTGCAGATGCGCGATCCGCAGGACAACGTCAAGCAGTTCCTGGCGTTCCAGGGCGCGCTGGACCACGCCGAGACCGTGCCGCCGACGCCGCCGTTCGAGCTGTTCCCGGCCGGTGCGTCGGCGTCGGCCTCGCAGCACGGCGTGCCCGGCATGGTGCCGCTGGCCAGCCCGTCGCTGCAGTCGCACCAGCGCCTGCGCGGCCTGCCCAAGCTGAACATCCCCGGCAAGTCGAAGCTGTCGCAGGCGATGAACGCCGAGGAGCCGGCTGCCGCCGCCATGCACAAGCCCGACGTCCCCGCGACGCCGGCCGCGGCGGCTGCGCCCGTGCAGCCCGCCGAGTTCGTGCCGTACGCCATGGAGCGCGCGTCGCCGCTGTCGCCCGACCTGAAGACTCCCGCCGGCGGCAACCCGTACCGCTTCGGCACGCCGTTCTCGGAGATGGACGTGCCGCTGACGGCCGTGGCGCTGGGCCCGGTGTCGCGCGATACGTCGCAGTCGGTGCCGCCCGACATGGGGTACCGCGCGGCGGCCGCGCCGGTGATGCGCTCGGCGTCGCGTGCGTCGCGCCGCCCGTCGTTCCCGCTGCTGCCGGCTCTCGACGAGAACCGCGCCACGCCGCCGCCAGCTGTGCCCCTGCGCGCGCCGCCCCGCGGAAACTACCCGTGGTCGCCCGTCGAGCGCACCGTGCCGTTCGAGCTGGCCATCCCGCCCACCATGCCGGTGAAGGAAGCCGTCGCAGCCGCGGCGGCGCGCTCAATCACCCCGGCGCTGCCGACCGGCGCCTCAGCCTCGTCGTCGTCGTCGTCGTCGGCCTCGCTAGCGTCGTCGGCCGCTGCCCCCTCCACGGCCGCCACCACGGCCGCCGGCACTCCCGGCGCGCGCAGCTCGGTCACCTTCCAGGGCCCGATGAAGAAGCGCCGCACGCACTTCCTGCGCCACGAGTGGCAGGACGCCTACTTCACGCTGCGCGGCACGCGGCTGGCGATGCACAAGGACCAGCAGACGGTCGACCGCACGCTGGAGTACGTCGACATTGACGACTACGCCATTGCGTGCTCGAGCGTGGCCTCGCAGAGCAAGATCAGCGCGGCGTTCCGCGCCGCCCACTTCCACACCGGCTCGTCGTCCAAGGCCGACGCCGTGGGTGCCTTCGCCTTCCAGCTGATCCCGCAGGACAAGACCAGCAGCGGGCCCGGCGGCCGGCGCATCCGCCGCCGCGAGAGCATCGTGCCGGCCGGGCCCGGCGAGCCGGCGAACACCACCGGCAAGACCCACCACTTTGCCGTCAAGGGCCGCGATGATCGCATCGAGTGGATGCGCGAGCTGATGATTGCGAAGGCGCTGAAGAAGCGCGGCGACGAGGGCTTTGAAATCAGCATGAACGGCAATGCCGTGACTAGCAACATGATCTGAGCGGTGTCTCTTCTTCTCTAATACTCCAACCCATCTCCTATTCTTCTTCTTCCTCTTCTCCTCTCTTGATCGTCTTCTTTTTCTCCTTCTCGTCTCTCCTTCACACACCTTGACTTCTTACTCTTATTATTCTTCTCTTCTGTCTCACTCTCTGATTCTATCTTCCTTTCCTCACTTACATTTCACTTCAATCTCGCAAGAGGCCTTTTTGAAATCTCAACTCGTCGTTCTGCTCTTTTTTGCCTGGCCTGTTTTTTTTTTTTTTTTTGTTTCTGACTGGTCCCCAACGGACTATGACTATTGTTTGGTTTCTTTTTTCTCTACTCGTTTGGTATTTCTTATGTTTCTTTGGATTGCGCTTCGGCAGACTTCGCTGTTTGTGTCGGATGCGATGATGGTCGTAAATTGGAAAATAACTTGCTTTTGCGGTGGACTTTGACGATGGCTTCGTTATTTTTTCTTGCTGTTTCATGATATCCTTCTTCCTCTCCCTTATGAATTATTTAGCTATAGCTTGTTTATATATGCGGTGTGTATCAACATACCTTTTTTTAAAAACCATCAGTCTGGTCTTCAGTGACGATGTTTGTCGCCATATATGTGTCGTGTGTATCAGATAGTCAGTTCACTCAGCAATAGTGACCTTTTCAAAGAATTGTCAGTTAAATTCCCTACACGAAACAGAAACCATCAGTATATTACAGAGCGGAAGCGTTGGCATCCAGAAACAAAGAGCCAGCTGCCCAGCGCTTCCGCTATCAAGAGAGATATTTTTCAGTTGCTTGTCCCCCGATTCCTAAACACGCATTCTAAGAAAATACAGTGTACATGTACAATATGCTATGCATACACCAAACGCAGACGGTCACAGCACACGCGGCGCCTAAGCGATCTTGGCGCCGGCGTCCGCCGGCGCACGCGGCCGCGACAGCGACACCACGCTCTCAATGGCCTCCCAGTCGATCTTCTTCCACCACTCCTCGACGTAGGTGCGCTTGCCGCCAATGCCAAAGTCGTGCATCCACGCGTGCTCCCACGTGTTGAGACACAGCAGCGGCACGGTGTTGCCAGCGCCGGGCGGCAGGTTAGCGTTGATGCCGGCCATGGTCGGCGCGGCGTTGAAGGGTTTCTGCGAGCGGCGCATGAAGTCGGCAGCCGAGCCGTCGGCACCGACAGTGTTCATGTCGGCGGGCTGGCGGCGCCAGTGGGCACCCGGGTAGGGCGAGCCGGCGAGGTAGGTGGCCAGCACGGAGTAGTCGTTGAGGCCGGTCTTGACGAGCCACACGAAGCCCGGGCCGAACATGCCCATGGCGGTGGCGAGGAACTCGAGGCGCAAGGTCTCGATGCTGGTGAAGCTGCGCTCGAGCTCGGCGCGCAGGCGGCTGGGCATCGGCGCCGGGTCGGGCGCGAGCGCCTTGAAGAAGATGTGGTTGTTGTGGGCCATCGAGGCGTGGTTGAAGACCGGGGCCAGCGACGGCTCGCGCGCCGTGGACAGCAGGATGGACTTGACGTCCTTCTCCTCCATATCGGTTCCTGTGGGAGAGTCGGGTTAGTTTCATGGCTTCTTACTTTCCTGGCTTTCAGAAGTGTCTTTGAAGCAACGGAACCTGCCGTCCGGTGTGATCTATCGTCCAGTCACTCGGCACGCGACAACCACGACCAAACAGAGCTGGTCGCTTGAAGATCCGGAACCCAGCCCCGGAGAGACAAACTCACCAGCCGTCAGCGCATTGAGCTTGTCCAGCATCACGTCCATGTACTGGTTCCAGGCAATGTCGAAGCCCTGGGCCGAGTACAGACCGGGCAGGCCCTCTTTGTGTTCGTACGGCAGCGCCGGCATCTGGTGCAGCAGCCGCCGGGACGCCGGCGCGGGAACAGCCGTGGCGCGGGCCAGGCTGGCCACAGCCACCCGGGGTATCCTTAATCTCGAGCAGAACATGGCGGGTGTGTGTCGACGGGGGAGAACGAGAGAGAGAGAGAGCGCGCGAGTGGTAAAAAAGGAGTGTCGAGAAGGGGCCGGTCAACGGGACACAGCGAGCGGCGGCGGGAGAAATGCAGTTGAAGAATGCAAAGAAGGTTGGCAGCCGGGGAAATTCCCCTGACAACAGAAAATCAAAAGATGGTGGAAAGGCGCAAATGAGTGGAAGACCAAGTGCAGTTGGGAAGCGAAAGTGAAGCTCTCACGATCATGATCCTGAAGCACATTTTTCTTTTCGCGGCAAGCAAAGCGCGCACTTTACACGGGGATTAGCCGGTGTCTCTCCGAACATCTTCCGACAATATGCCTGGGTCGAAAGTGTGTTGACGCTCGTCCCAGCTCAGGGCCTCCAGGGAGTTTGCAGGGTACTTCGCCCCCTAAGCGACTCCAAGTACCTCCATGCCTGCCTCACCACGCAAAAGCGACCTCCCTCGCCCCGTCAGATGAGCTTCCCCCCAAGTCTCCTGCCATCTGCCTCCCCTATCTGACCTGTTTGCAGCGCCTATATGCGGCGTTCTGAGCCCATTCCACCGGGCCAAATTAGCGCTCGGTGGCGGTAACTTTACAGCGCCTGGGAAGGCCTAAGCCGGAATCTTCACGCCGATTTCATTTTTCCAGATTCAGTGTTGGAGATTCATCGTGTCACCAGCACATTTCTTCCTTTTTCTCTCTCCGCCTCCTTCACCTTCGCCGAGATATCTTGCTCGGCTACTTTATTTCCTTCTTCATTTTTTCTGTGCATCTTTGGGCTTTTTATTCTCTTCTTCTTCTTCTTTTTCATACTCTGGCCGGTCCCTTTTGTTTCCATTCTTTTTTTTTCTCTTCGTTCTTTTTATATATCACGGCCCTCGTTGCTCGCCTCCTGAGCATCATCATCACCACAGTAAGACACTCATCCGTCACCTCACATGTTGATCCTATAGACGTCCTCTTCTCTCTGTGTCTGAACCTGGACACGCGCCTTCGTTTGCAGCCCTATATCGTCGTCCTCATTTCCTATCTCCGGCTCTGGTCTCCACTCCCCGGCACCTTGACATTTGCTTCCTCGATTCTTACGAGATCTCTCAACCAAACATATCCGTCGTGCAATCAACTCTAAACCGCCCACGTGGTCTGGTTGTGCTCCCAATCCGGACTCGCTGCATCTCACTTTACCCACTCACCACATTCTGGCTCTAAGCCCGGCTGTGTATGTTGCATTGTGTACGCCCGTCCAGGCTGCCCTCTGTCACAATCTCGCCTTATCAGTGGCGCTCAACATTTCTTCATCCCCTTCCTATCTCCTCTTTCCCCCCTTCCTTCTTCTTTCCTTCGTCATGCTTCCCCCCGCCGGTCTTGACGGCCTGCCCACCGCCGTGTCCTCGATCCCTCTCGACCAGTTCCCGACTCCGGCGTCCGTCGCCGCCTCGTTCCTCGTGCATATCGCCACCGCACTTCCCACCCCGACAACAGCCTTCACTTCCTCCGCGACCTCGTCCTCAACCATGATCCCTCTCACGACGACAACCTTTTTTCCCCCCGTTGGCGCGGCCGCCGGCCCGAAAGTGCCCCAGCCGCAGGGCGACTGCGAGCTGCTCGGCCCGTTTGCCCTGCTGGTGCAGCTGGCGCTGGGCGGCCTGGCCATGATGTCACTGGTGTTCAAGCGCTGGCGCGAGCGGCCGCAGCGGCCCGTCAAGATCTGGTTCTTCGATGTGTCGAAGCAGGTGTTTGGCTCTGTACTGGTGCATATCGCGAATGTGTTCATGTCGATGTTGACGTCCGGCCGCTTCTCGGTTACGGCCGGCCCGGCCACCGTCGCCCACGGCCCGCGCGACGAATCGACATACTCCCCGAACCCGTGCTCGTTCTACCTATTAAACCTAGGCATAGATGTACGTTCACCCAGACATCACCACCCACATTCATAGCATAGATCATAGATACTAACAACCCCCCCCCCTTTGCAGACTACCCTCGGCATCCCCATCCTGATCGTCCTCCTCCGCCTCTTCACCATCGCCGCCGCCGTGACGCCGTTCGGCAAGCCGGCCCAGTCGATTCAGTCGGGCAACTACGGCGAGCCGCCCAACGCGTGGTGGTGGCTCAAGCAGTCGTTCATCTACTTCTGCGGCCTGTTCGGCATGAAGCTGTGCGTGCTGGTGATCTTCATCGTGTTCCCGTGGATCTCGCGCATCGGCGACTGGGCGCTGGGCTGGACCGAGGGCAACGAGCGGCTGCAGATCATCTTCGTGATGATGCTCTTCCCGCTCATAATGAACGCCATGCAGTACTACATCATCGACTCGTTCATCAAGAAGCAGATAGACCCGCACCACCACCACCATCATACCGGCGACCACGAGCGGCTGCCCACGTCTGATCCCGACGCCGCGCGTGCCTTCTCGATCGCTAGCGCGGCCGACCTGTCGTCGTCCTCCGACTCCGACTCGGATGAGGAGGAGGACGGAACCCCCGTTGCGGAGGACGCGAAGTCGGTCAAGGGCGTGCGCATGCATCACCCGCACGTGCACGTCGGCGCGGCCGAGTACGACCCGGACCTGGACGGCGGCGCGCCGACGGTGATTGGGAGCAGTAGTAGCTCGAGTGCGAACGACGACCGGAGGAGTCTGATGGCGTTTGCAAAGTGATCCTTCTGTGTCTGTGTGTATCTCGGTCTTGGCTTTTGTAGGCGATCTTCCGGTGTGTGTCTGTTTCTTTCTTGGTATATATTCTCGGAGTTCTCTTCGTTCGTTGCATGGGTGTTCCTGTACGCATATCTCAGCACTTGCTTCTTTCGCTCTCTCTGCTATTTGTCGTCTACTCCGTTTCCTTCGTTACGGCCTGCCCATTTCTTTGTTTCTCGGCGTTCATGTGCCTCTAGACCTTACCACTACTATCTCTACTTTTTCTCTTTACTGTTTGGGAACGGAGGGGGTTTCGTTGGTCCACCTATTCTTATAATGTCTAGACTGTTTTCGACTTGCATCTTGCTTTTTTCTCGTGAGTTGTGGTTCCTTTACGCAGTACAGGTGAAAAGAGATTGGGTTGAGTCAACTCATACAGCGCCCAGTTTGTCAGTATCACCGACTACACTCACCCGTTCAGGCGCATACAAAATCCCAAGTCCGCCTCTTCTACGACCTCCGTGTGTTCTTCACCAGATAGCTCTCTTCGGCGCACGTCATGCCGTCCCCCCGGAACCCACCCACACGTCAATGCACCGGGTGAATCCAGCCCACGATCCATAACCTCTCAATACACCCAGTCGCGTCCAATTGAAATAAGATCAAGTAGCATCATTCATTGAACAAAGTTCCAAAAAAGTATATACACTCGTAGATTTGGCCCCTTCGTCCCCTAAACACACCCCCAACATCTCTCCTGCCCCGTCGGACTCCAGCCACGCAAACTGAGAGAGAGGGAGCTATCCATATATATGTACTCCGGGAAAATAAATCCAAAGGAAGATTCCGACAAGGAAAGGGAAAATCTGGTGATGAACATGGTCGTAACATGAAAATCCAAAAACGAGCCAAGGAAGAAAAATAGGGCGCAATGAACAGGCGTATCCAAAAACAGCCACGCAAAAAGAGTCGTTAAAGTTCCCAGCCGGACGGACCATGGCCACTCTGGCAAAAAAAATATATACAGCAAAAGAAAAGGTCAAAAAATGGGTAAGAAAATGAAAGTCAAGAAGGGAAAATATATAAAAGGGATTGTAAAACGCCAGTATCCTAGATGGACCAAAAAGAAATCCTGTAAAAAAAGCTCTCGCCGTTTTTCCACTTCATAGTATTCAAAACTCCGGGCTCCGAAATGCGTTGCTTCAAATTCAATCGTCCGTTACTGGCCCCAGCCGGGCGCTTGTCGGTACCCGCTGGCCTGCTGGTACTGGTTGCCGCCCTGGGCATACGCATCGCGCGGGGGGCTGTTGCGCTGGCTGCCATTGTTGCTGCTGTTGTTGTAGCCATCGTAGCCGCCGGTCGGTTGTTGGGGCCGGCTGTAGCCCGAGTTGAAGTCGAAGCCACCGGTGTTTTGCACGGGGGCCTGCGGGGCCGAGGACGGAGTGGCGTTGCCGTAGCCGCCGTTCTGGTAGCCACCGTCGGCAGCGTATCCTCCCTGGGCTTGGCCGTAACCAGCCACATTCTGGCGGCTGTTGTTGGCGGGGGCGGCGGTGTCGTAGCCGTAGTTTGCGGTGGGCATTTCGTGCACGACATCATGGTACGGCGACGGGGGAGCAGTGTCCATTCTCGGCGGCGACTGGCGGCGGCCTTGAACGGGACCGCCATAGGCATTCACCGACTGTGGGTTGGCATATCCATTCTCGTAGCCGGCATCCTGACCAGAGTATTGCTGGCGGAGGAATGTTTGCTGTTCCCACTGTCCTTGGCCCTGGCCGGGGCCTCGTTGCGAGTTATCGACCGAGGGATTCCGTCCATAGCCGTTTCCGGTATTATTGTAGCCCATGGCGGACGGCTGGCCAGCGTATTGTTGCGGGTTGGGGTTCGGAGATACCGAGTTGTATGCCCGGGCAGGATAGGCGTTGTTGTTGTCGTAGCCAGCGGGGGATGTGCGGCCATAGGGGTCAGCGTTGTTCGCGTTCGCATAGGGATCGTTCTGGAACGCGCGGGGATCCTGGCCCGGGCGCATGTTGTTGGCACCCATGGGCGACGGCTGACGATACGGGCTGGGGGCATTAGTGCGCATGCCCGCAGGGCTCGCAGGGCCAGGCGAAATGGTTGCGGCGGGAATGGGCTTCAGCTGGGCGGTGCTTTCGGGCTTCTTGAGTTGGTCCATTTCCACATCGGCGTCAACGGCAACCTTCTTGCTCGCAGCGTTATCCCACACGGGCATGGCGGGAAGTTCGTCTCCACCAGTCGACCGGCCCGCGGTTGCGGCTCCAGCGCCACCACGGGACACATCGAACTCGGCATACTGAGGGGGGAAGTTGGTGGCGGCCGGTGAGGGAGCGGGCACGGCGGCGGTAACAAGCGGGGCCTTCATGGGCGGCTCGGCGCGGTAGGTAGTATCGTGGTGGTGGTTGGGCGGAACGTAGGGGTCGTCGAGATATTTGTGGCGGCGGCCTCTGGGGGCATCGCAGCATCCGAGGCAGTTTCCACAGCATTTTAAGCAGTAGCAACACTCGCAGCAGCAAGAGAGTCCGCAGCAAAGACACCGCGCAACGCACCAAACAATGGAGAAGAGCATCAAGCCACCGACAATAAGCAGGGCAATCACGGGCCATCTATGAGAGAAGCATGTTAGTGGGGTGCGGAACAGTCATGCGTGCCTTCACTTCAAGGCGAGCCGGAGCAGCAGCAGTATGGGCCAAACGTACTTGCAATAGTTGGCCTGCATGCAGTTATCCCAACTTGAAAAGGCCTCTTTGGCCTCGCTTGCCGAGCTTGAGATGTCGTCAAAGGTGCTTCGGCGAGCCACGGAGTTGGCCACGCTCTGGGTTATCGAGCCCCAGATACCTCCGCGGAGGCTCCGGGCCATGGCGACATCGATTGTCGGCATAGTGAAAAGAATGTGGGAAAATTCAGGGAGTCGTAATCGGGTTGGTGTAAATGTCGAGCGGCGGTCAAACGGGATCGTGAGTATTTATTCCCGCTCCGCCCCTATCTTCGCTTCAGCCCCAACGATGGGAACAAATGCCGGTTTGGCCAGTCGGGAGGATTTGCAAGAATTCCGGATGGAAAGGGATTGGAAGTAAAAAATTGTTTATGTTTAAAGAGAGTGGTAGAGTTTGTTGGAAAGAAAACAAAATCGAAAAGAGAGGATAATTGGTCGAAAGAACGAGACGCGCAAAATGCACGCAGGTCACTACAGTACAGGCGCAGATTTTGTGAAGGAGAGCAGAGTGGATACTAGCGAGCGAGGGAAGAAAGAAGACGAAAGAGTGTTGTGTGTCGGTCGAGTTGACGAGTTGACCGGGTTCAGCGCGGGTATGATCAGCTTCAAGGCGATCCTCCTCTCGTTCAGCACTCCCAGAAAGGACGGAGATCCTGTGTTTGACGGACGGTATCTGGTAGGCCAAGAAGAAGGGAAAAACGAGAGAAAAATAAAGACAGACAGGTGTGGACCGAAGATCGGCTTCAAGTTCCAAGGTTCTGAGGAAACTCTTGCGAGAGAAGAAAGAGAGGAAAGGAAGAAAAGCGAGACCACTGAGAAGAAAAAAGAAAAGCCAGACTAAGTCGCCAAGGCGAGAATGGGCTATGCAGAAGACACCGAGCGTCTCGAGACAAGCCAGGGACGACGAACCAGACTCGGAAGGAAAAGAGAGCCGGGGTGGTGGCTTTCGTAAGAATCGGATTTTAACGAGGCTTTTCAGTGTGTTTGAGGCACAAAGCCTGTCCGGTTTCTGAACGAAGAAACAAGAGGCGGATTGTCCAGAATATAGTGAGATTGAGGCGGAGGTTTCTCGCTTATTGGAGGAAGCCCCAAGACAGAGAGAGCGCCGGAGGGACGTGTGAGAAAGAGATATCGACGCCCAATCAGGCTAAAAATGCCTATTTATGAAGATGAAAGCAGGAATCAACGCGGAAGCGCATAAAGAACGAACGAATGTATCCAGAAATGACGGCCGCGGGGGAACGGATTTGGGAAGAAGGATAAGAGATGGCGAATATGTGGGCGGTCCTCGTCCTTCGTATTCCGGAGGTGTGGTAGCGGTGGCCGTCAGTGATGATGATAAAGCGCAGGGGTTCGAAGACCAGAGACAGCGATCGGGGGAGGAGAAGAAATTACAGAGCAGACGGGATTCCCCCACATCGACGTAGAATAAGCGGAAGTATATACTGTATGTACAGGAATGAATACAGAAGAAGCCGGGAAAAAGAAAATGAGAGTGGTTGAAAGAAAGAAAAGAGTGAATGAAGTCAGATGGCGAGAGAGAGAAAAACGAAGGGGGCTGGCGACCTGGGCACAAAAGAAAAAAGAGGAAAGAGCGAAAAAAAAGTTATGTGAGCCCCCAAAAAAGGGGGAAGCGTCAACCCACATCGTCTTCGTGGCAGGAACCCGCACAGCTTTAACCCAGATCACGGCATCGAAAATCGAAACCCACATCAGATACCCCTGGAAGAACAAGGGAAGGAGCGAAAAACCCCCCCAGAACCCTTAGGTGCATGCATACAAATGAAATTTTTATCCGGCGCTCTTGCCTTTCATCTGCAGGTACCGAAAGCTAAAGTCAAACTCCACAGCTCTTTCCGGTTTTTATTCCCTGAGGGACTTGTAAGTCAGTCAGCATTGCACGTGTCTACAAATAAAGTGATTTCGGGGATGAAGCCACGAAATACGACGAGCAGCCAAGCTTGGAGAATACGAGGTGTTTCGTTTCCTCCCAATTCCTCCATCATGTCCAGTTGCGAGGCGAAAGTTCGACCCTCGATGTTAAAATAACAAACTGTGTCCACTTGGCGGGGTTGGTTCGTTCCATTTCAAGGTCCGACATGTCACATTCCAGTCTACAAGCAACATCAGGCTGAGATTCTATTTTTTTTTTCTTTCCTATGTGATGGACGGAGGGTGTACGGTGTGTGTGAAGTGCGGTGTACATACATGTGCTAGGCGGGTGGAAATGTCCGGATGGGATACGGAAGTGACATCTCGTGGCTGTGGTGTCGCTTATGCTTATCTCCCGCCGAGATTTTGTTGTTTCTAAGCTCAACGATCATACCGACTCATCACTCGTCACTGCGGCGTCCATACTTAACTATACAGGACACCTGCACTGGACCTCCTCCCGTCCGGCCGTCGGCCCTGCCCAGCGTCCCGGAAGGCTACGCCCCACACCGTCCCCGCAATATCATCCCACCGCCCGGAACCCCCGTCTCGGCTAGCCCCTCCCTTATCTGTCAACCTCCCACGCGTCAACAGCGGCACGCAGGTGAAGTCCATCAGTGAAAGCGTCACCAGCGTCAGTATCTTCACAATGCCCAGCAGGCGAGTACTACGACGCACACGAATGTTTTCGCGGTCCATCTACACAAGTCAAGTGCGGTTTTCAAAGAAAAAGAATGTTGAAGGATTAAAAGGGCTATGTATAGTAAAACTGAACGTAAGGAGAATCAGGTGTTCCCAAGATCAAGCTGCCCGGGATTCCCCTTTGCGAGGTACAATGCAGATAGTGTTCCGATCATCATTAACCACTCACTCAAGAACCCAGGAACCAGCTCAACCACACCCCTCGCCTTTAATCTAGAATCCAAGCAAAAACAGAGGTGAAAAAAGAGACCCCCCAGAAAGAAACGCCACCCTTTCCTCCGAAGGATGTAAACCCCGGGCAAATATCTGGTATGATCATGAACAGAAACGGTAAACAACAGTGGCCAGGAAAAGGCAGCACTGGGAAAATCAAGGCATGAAAAAGGATTTTATAGCGAAAGAAAAAAAAGCAAGACAAAAGACTCGTGTCATCGGAAAAAGAACAAAGAAGGGGGAATATTGAACGAAGTATCAAGCAGGTAAAAGTCGGCGGATTTCGTCCAGGAAGACGGAGTCATCGAAGCCGTTCGTAAATCGAAAATCAACGCGGAATCGATAATACCTTAGTGTAAGATATATTCTCTTCAGAGATACCGAATCACGTTATGGAGGATGGCGTCGATGAGATGATTGCCATTTTGATATTGAAGCAGCGAAAAAGAAGGCGAAAGCGGTCAACCACTATTTGGTGGCACGCAAGCAGGCTCAATCGTGGCCGTTTACTTTCCGGGAGGGGGACCGGCCGGGGGAGCGTACTGGCCGTACTGGGCCGGAGCAGTCGCGGGATCGTAGGTATGCTGAGGAGACTGGACGCCCTGCGGCTGGTTATACTGGCCGTAGTAGTCGGTGGTGGGACCCTGGTAGGGCTGCTGTCCGGGAGCGCCGTAGGCGGGGGGAGGCGGGTAGTGGCCGGCACCACCTTGGGACTGGAGAGGGTACTGCTGCTGGGGCTTGTATCCCGAGGCCATCCAGCCGGTGCCGTAGAGCGGGCTCTGGCCCTGGCGACGGCGACGGCGCGAGTTGACGCATCCGATCAGCAGAAACAGGATGATGATGAACAGCACGATGCCGCCGGCGAGAACCCAGCGTCCCCAGTGGTACCACGAGCTGGGGTAGCAGCGGGTGCCGCTAAGGTAATATCCGCTGGGGCAGTAGTAGGCGCTGGAGAGAGAGGAAGACAAACGAGATTAGCAGGCGATCGGGAGAGGTTGGAAGCCATGCGACGGCGATGGTAGCGTGGCATGCGACAGCGAGAAAATGTGTACATACCGAGCCAACAACGACGCATCAATAGCAGTCATCTTGATAGAAGTTGTGGGTGTGTGGAGAGGCGAGAGGGGAGAGAGAGAGAGTTCGGGGTCGAATCGACGATACGGACGTCCGGGATGCGCGGGGAGGGAGATTTGGTGTCGCAAAGACTTCGTAGATGGAAATTTGGGGGACTCGACTGGCACAACAATATCGAGAGAGACGAAATAGAGATTCTCGAAGAAGATATATTCCAATAGAAAAATGTAATTATCAGAAACGCCAACGAAAGCAGATAGGAGGAGAAGAGAGATGGATGGATGAATTAAGAAGGAAAGGAAGAAAACAAAGGGAAAAGGCCCGGAAACCCAAAGATGGAAGGGACCAAAAATATTTAAGAAAAACCGGCGGAAAACTGGGCGAGGAAGGAGCGGCGAATGACACACAGAAACCGTTGCAGGGACCGCCAACTTTTTTCTTTTTTTTGGTTGCAATTAATCGTTGACGGGGTACATTGGGTGGTACAAGCGAAATGAGGGACAAGTCTTCCCAAAGCGGAAGTACAGTTGATGGGGTGGGCAGGTCCCCTTCACAGGAAATTCCTCAGATACGATGCGACAACGCAGCCAAGCCTCACTAAAAAGGAGTGTCGCAGTGGGTGGGAACAGCACAGCAACCAACTGAGGCCAGCAGTGAGCGTTGCAAGGATGGGATGCATGGCTGGTGCGTCGGCGTCGTTTGTGTGTCTGGTGGGCTGTACCACTCAGGCTGTGAAAATTTGGAATAGCCTGGGAGATGCTAGTGGCCTCGTGTTCCAGAAGCAAGCAGTCAACGTCTAACTTCACTACCACACGGCAGTAGTTATTATTTATTAACCTTTTAAGCATGGCTGGGATTATCTGAAATATATCCCACGAGCATACGATGACTATAGCACTATGCGTCCATGAACAGACATGAGTGTCATCGTCGAGGGTGTGAACAAAACAGCGTTTGAGGCCAACGCCGGTGCCGAAGAAGGGCTTGGCTGGCAGATGGGTCGACAGAGGTTTTTTCCCTCTTTATTGCTTCGTTGGGCGAGATCTTGGCATTGAGGACGGACGCCCTGGATCATCGCCCAGGGATCACGGTGTTTGTCCCGGTGGCGCTTTTCTGTTGTTTCTTGTTTCGGGCGATGGGCTTCCGTCAGAACCCAGTCGGGAGTTCATGCTTCCATCCTTCGTCGGCTCTACATATACATGGGGATGTTACCGTATGTACAGTACTGTACAGTACAGTACATGCATATGTCCAGACAGCGAGAACGCCTGGTCTCGGTCACCCATTCGCAGCAATCCAGCCAGCTTCATCACCATGTGTTCGGGGCTGAGTCGTCGTGTTGGCTTGGGCCGGCTGCCCAACTGTGTGGCGCGGTGGCATCGCTAGAGTGGAATGCCCTCGAAAGCCGTGCTTGGAAAGGTCATGGGATGCTAATAGCAGGGTACTTCCCTTCCCCAGCGTCAGACACCGGCCGGCTGTGTACCTGTCTAGCGCTTAGGTCCAGACCCACCGCCCTCTTCCTATGCCGGGATCTTGTATAGACAATGAAGTGTTCTGATGAGAGAGTGATGCTTTGTCGTCATGCTATTGACGGCTGGTACCAGCTACTCTGGCCCTCTCTGTGCAGGTTTGGTATCTTGGATACTCGCGTTTGACCCGAAGAAACAGTATCTCGCCGATGCGTAGGCCAGGCCATCTTCCCTCCGGAGCTTCATCCATGAAACACACGATTGTCTTGGCCTGTGCCTGGTGATGCCTCAATCAACAATTGTTGTGAGGAAATTTACTTCCAGCACATGCCAACGAGAATTTCGCCCGCCAAACTGCCTCCTGCAGCGGCCATTACAGTTTAAAATGTCGGCAGTGAAAGACGAGGAGTGGCGGTGCTCAGCCACGCTAGTTAGAGGGGAACGCCTTTGGTTCCCACTCCCAAACAACGAAGGTGAAGCTGTTCTCCCCACACCATTCTCGATGACCGAATAGGTTACAAGCGAGGGCCCACGATATCCGCGGCCGTTGTGAGGCCTCCTTGCTTGCTCTCTATCCCGCCGATGTGCGATGTGCGCTGTTACCCCAGGTCAGGGTCCAACCAACCGGCCACAACCCACATTTGCAACCCAGTTGTCGTAGGAGGAAATGAATTCAGACTCTTTCTCTTTTTGGGTGAAGTGGAGGGGCGCTCCGAGAGCCGACCAGTGTGATTAATTCCCATGTTATACGGAGTATTACATCATGATATCTGTCACCACCCAAGCTCTGTACTGAACTGTCGGTAATTTTAATCCTGCCTAATCGCGGTCGCCCGTTTAGTGCCAGCATAACAAATCTCGATAGATTCAGTCTCCTTTTCTCTCTTTCTCTCTCTCCCGTGACAAACAATTCCACAGTGCTATCAAAATTAGCCCGATTTGACACTCCCACAATGTCACCTGAAGTGCTGCCACCGTCGTGACTTACGGCTGGTGGTAATCTCGATTAGGCGCGTATCCTCTCTGTCAGTTTCACAAGCCACATAACGCGGCCTCAAATTGGGGGTCCACAAACGCAGAGATACTCCATGAGAATGGCAAGAGCTTCATGATGTCAGCTCAACAGGAGTGTGGAATGGCATGTCATTTTGTGCAGAAACTCTGTTCACGGATACCGGCCTCCTGCTGTCCACGAAGATTAAAAATAAAAATAAAAAACAAGAAACCCCCGTGTAGAAATCGAAATCGTAAAGCATCGTCAATCGTATATACGCCTGTCCGGCGCTCAAGCCGGCTGGACTAATCGTCCGGAAACCACGGAACCACGGAACCACGGAAACACCAAGGTAATTCAAGATGCACAGTGGTGCAATCCCTCCCAAGCAGTAACCCGGCACAGGACCCCTCTCGTTTATTGTTCTCGATTCTCTCTCCCCCCCCCAAAAAAAAAAATTCGGTATCCGGCATCTCTCAACTCCGCGGCTGGGCCCCCGCAAGCGCGTTGATGCGTTGGCGCGCCTTGAGCAGGCTAGTCATGTCCTGCGGCTTCACCTTGCTGCGCAGCTCGTACAGCGCGTCCAGGGCAGCCGTCGAGCTCTCCGCGTCCTGCGACGACGAGGGTAGTGGCGGTGGTGAGGTGGACGACGGCGATGGGGACGCGGCGGAGGATGTCGAGGGCGGAGGGGCGTCGGGGAGCAGAGCACGGGCGGCGGCCGGGTCCTGGGTGCGAGAGTGTCCGGAATGTTAGTTGCGGTTCTGTGCACAGGTGCGGCCGTCACGTTCGCGGGGGTCCGGGGAGACACGTACCGCAGCCTTCAGGCCAGAGAGATCGGCCAGCATCTGCGCCAGTTGGAGCTTGTCCTTGGGCGATTCCATGGTTCTGGTGAGTCTGCTGATGTCGAGTGCCGGGAGGGTAATGTCGTGGTATCAGTGTCGGAACAGACGTGAGTGCATACGTATGGAGGACGCGTACAGGTCGTAAAAAACGGTGGTCTAATTTAGATCAGGCCCAGCAAGCTGCGATTGGCCGCGGAACGTGGGGTGGAAGTACATAGAGCTCTGGAGGGTGATCGAGCATGAGTTGAGGAAACGACAGAATTGAGAATTGAGGAGCTAAGGACAGATGCATATCCGTACCCAGACTTGTGATACAAATACCAACCCTAACCCTAGCGACAAGCTGCTGGGATTGCGATACCAACACCGATGCCGGCAAAAGCTGCTTGTGCAATTTGCAGGGCGTCGGCAGATGGACGAAGCTAAGCTCGTCGCATCGGCGTCTGCTTGTTACGGAGTACTTTGTCCCACCTGCCGGAGGAGGAACTGTCCTCTTGATCGCTTCTGCTGGTGGAATATATGCACCCGCATCTCGTTGAATCGGCATCATTTCGAGAATGCTTCCGAACACCTTCTCTTGAGATACTGCAGTGCCCTTTTACCGAGAGAGAGAGAGAGAAATCGACCATCAAGTGACGACAGTGATTTGTGGATCTAGTGGGCCAATTACCTGCACCGCTGGGACACGAACATTCCCCTTTCCCTCCGATCGCTCTTGACTCTTTTTTCCACTCTCTTTTCCTTCCAAATACCTTCAGATTCACACTACTACCGAGTACTTACAACACACGCTTTTTTTCTCGCAACCCACATATTGCACCGTTGCGCTCCCATTGGCTGTGCTGGTAACCGTCGCCTTTTTTTCGCACTCTACCTATTTTTCTGGACTGCGAGCTTGCCGTTTCGGCCCCTCCCTATTCGGCTCAGATTCCGCGGGCTAGATATTACCATCTCGGTGTTTTGCTCCCTCTCTTCAGCTCTTTTTTCTCTTCCTTCTCTCTCCCCATCATGTCTTTTATCCTGCGTCGATCTCTAGCCACCATGTCGGCAAAGTCGTATAACCCGTCCAAGATTGTGTGCATTGGCCGCAACTATGCGTGAGTGCTTCTTTTCCCTGTTTGTCGTGGAACTACAGTTACGGTGCCGCCCGATCCGGTGTGCGTCTTGTGTCTTTGATCCGCACCTGTGGCTGTATCTGTGGATGTCCCTATTTGACATCCTCCCCGGATTACCGTGCGACGAAATCCGACTGTGGACTTCACCTCGTATATCTGCGCCGAGGCCCGTAAGAATTCGTCTGCAGTGACGTTATTGCCACCACCACCGATCAAGCTGTGCCCGGCGGTACAGTCACCATTGGTCACTCGCCGCCTCGGGTTATACAGGCAAAACCCTAGAGTTCACGGACATCATCGGCTTAGGAACTAACACCGCAACTCCTCGCAGGGACCATATCTCCGAGCTGAACAATGTGCGGCCCAAGCAGCCGTTCTTCTTCCTGAAGCCCCCCTCGTCCATCCTGCTCCCCGGCGCTGGCAACATCGTCCGGCCAAAGGGGGTTGACCTGCACTTCGAGGTCGAGCTGGCCCTGATCATGGGCAAGGCTGTCAAGAACCTCGAGGCCAGCGACGAGAAGGGTGCTCTGGACTCGATCGAGGGTAAGACCTTGCATTGCACATCTGCCTCCATCAACCCCACCAGCACTCTGCCCACTCCAACTGACACCCGTCACTAACATGCCCCCAGCCTACGCCCTGTCGATCGACATGACCGCCCGCAACGCGCAAAACGAGGCCAAGAAGAAGGGTCTCCCGTGGGACATCGCCAAGGGCTTCGACACCTTCCTGCCGCTCAGCAACGTGATTGCCAAGGACGCCATCCCCAACCCCCACGACATCGAGCTGTTCCTCAGCGTCAACGGCAACGTCAAGCAGGAGGCCTCGACCAACCTGATGCTGTTCCAGATCCCGCGCATCATCAGCGACATCTCCAAGGTCATGGCCCTGGCCCCCGGCGACATCATCCTGACCGGAACCCCCGCCGGTGTCGGCCCCGTCGTGCCCGGCGATGTCATGCGCGCCGGTCTGCGTGTGGCTGGCAAGGAGCTGGAGGAGGCCAAGATCGAGGTTGGTGTTGAGGAGTCGACCAGCACCTACGAGTTCGCGGAGACTTAGGCAGTTCTCGTTTGCTGAAGAGCCTCGTTTGCATGCTGCTTGGGTATATACCAAAAAGTTTCTCTCCGGAAAAAAACCCTGGAAAATGGTTATTTTCAGAATCCTGTGACGTCTCTATATAGTGTGTACATACTATCGATATATACTGGCCTCTACGTTTGCGTTCGTCTGCTGCACACACTGTTGCTCGTGAAAGATATATCGTTCATCTTCATGCCGTCGGATATGTTACAACCTTTCCCTAACTCTATGCATCCACCCTGGTATACTACATCAACAGAAAAAATCTACAAGAAACTGTCCACACAAACATGGCCATAAACGCCCCCTCATCAGTTCCCCACTACCCAAGATAGCCCCGTTACTCTAGGCTGGGATCGACGATAGAGCCCGGCTTCGGCGCCCAATCAGCCACCTCGCCGCACTGCTTGCACGTCCGGGCGTCCACATCGCCGCGGAACGCCTCCACGCCGGCCTTGATCTGGGTGCCGAGATCAGTGCAGTGGAAGGCGGCCTCGTGCACAACAGCCTGGCACTTGGCGCAGTACCAGCGCATGCGGTCGATGGACTCGGGCGGCCGGCGCTGCTCGAGCACCACGCCGACGGTGTTGGCGAAGCGCACGGGGTTGTGCGGGGTGTTGGCGGGCAGCAGGAACATGTCGCCCTGGCGGATGATGATGTCGCGGAACGCGCCGTCGTCGACCACCTTCAGCATCATCGCGCCCTTGTACTGGTAGAACCACTCCGGCGTCTCGTTGATGTGGTAGTCGGTGCGGGCGTTGGGGCCGCCGACGACCTGACGGGGGGGTGTGTGTTAGTTGGGCCTGGGGGGTGATGGGGCGAGAGAGAGGGAGAGCGAGAGAGCGGAGGGGGTGTTTACCATCACCGTGAAGCCGTCGTTGTACACGCAAAAGTTGTTGATCGGCGGCTGGAGCAGGTGCGAGTTCTCCTCAAGCCTTTGCTTCCGGTCAGCGTAATCATGCTATGATGCCATCATCATCACGCGAGCGTTGACGTACCACTTCGGGAGGTTCACGGGCGGTCCCAGCATATTGAGAGATGCCTAGAGGGGTCTGTCGGTTGGGTAAGGTTTGAGATTGAACGAAAAGGTCAAGTACACAAAACACACACTAGATGTAAAATGCTAGAGAGGAAGACAATAAAAAGCAGTATACACAGAAAAAGAAGTCTGAATGACAAATGAAAATTAGAAATGTGAAAATGTAACTTTGACCTGGTGCGGAGTTAAAGTTAGACGTTTTCCGGTGTTATCAGATCGAACGGCCGCTTAGGGTTAGATGCAAACCCCGAATGTCGGGATATACTAGGGCTCGGTCCGAAGATTTTCGGGAGTGGCAACCACAGCAACACCGCCATCCATCGGGGCATTTAGTCCGTATCGGAGCATGAACATGTTCGCTCACTCTAATGTCCTGATTTTATCAATCCCCCGATGTCCGTGAAATCTCACCATTTGCGTATATTACTGCACTTCTCTGCGCTACCGTGTTTGCTTGGAAACGGTAACCCTTGTCCGATTGGCCAAGTTTCCTCACTCACCAATGCCTGATATCTCAGGCCTCAAGTTTTGTGTCCTCCAGTTTCTCGCATGTTTCAACGACAAGAAGCAAACAGACCAACGTGCCCAAAAGTTCTCGACGCTTTCCGCGTGTATATCTTCTGCTCAGTGATCTGATCTGCCATACCAAGTGTCTTGGATCTCATTTTCTCCATTTGAACCTCGGTCTTCCCGTCACCGCCATTCCTTATCTCTCTGCTCCTCGACGTTCTTGCCGCCGTCCGCGTACATCACCGAGCAAACAACCATGGACCACTCCAGCATGGACCACTCGAGCCACATGGGCCACGCCATGGAGGCTGAGGCCGTCGCCAATGTGTGCAAGATGCACGTAAGTCCACGCCAATCTCCCGCGCAGATTGCACAGCGGACCGTCTGCGGCCCGTTTGTTTCCCTCCCCGCCGTGGTTGGCTCTGAACTGGCGCCGGACTTCTCCAGCCCGTGATATCCGGCTTCTCTGGCCGGAGCTTCTCAAGCTGGACCGGCTCTTGGGCTCGCGCCACAGCTCACGTGTCTGCATGCCTTCCTAACGCACATCAAATAGATGCTGTTCACCTGGGACACCGAGAACCTCTGCATCGTCTGGCGCTGGTGGCACAGCAACTCGACGCCGACCCTGATCGTCTCGCTGGTGCTGGTCGCCGTCGTCACCGCCGGCTTCGAGGCGCTTCGCTCCGCGACCCGCCGCTACGAGACCGCTGTTGCCCAGCGCGTGTCGACCGCTCCCCGTGAGATTCCACCCCGTTCGTTGCTGGATTTGTGCGTGGTGGCGCGAACTAACCGGTGCTTCCTGTTCACGTGTATAGGCCAGAACCAGCCGAGCATTCTCGAGCGCACCCACATCACCAAGGCGGTCCTGTATGCGATGCAGTTTGCCTATTCGTTCATCATGATGTGAGTTTCCTCTCGTTTTCATAAGACTAGACCCGGGACTGTGATGCTAACCCTATTCCACAGGCTGATGTTCATGACCTACAACGGCTGGGTCATGATTTCGATGACCTTTGGAGCGTTCGCCGGATATCTGATCTTCGGCCGCGACGCGGAAGCCGCGAAGGACTCGCCGTGCCATTAAGCGTGTGTCGGACTTCTCACTACTCGCCGCTTCACTAGACACCTCAGTTCGGGTGTAGCTGGGGGTCGGTCCTCTAGGATACACGCACGTCGTTCCTTGAGCTTTTTCTCTTGGCAACACTGTTTGCCCTCATCATAGTTGCCCATACACTCATTCATAGCAGGCCCCGTGTTTCATGTGAACGTGATAGAAGCTGTCTTGCAGATGGCGCCAGCTCTGTGACTGTGTTTAGTTGCTTGTATCCACGCGTGATTGCTTGTTACATCTTGGCCGGATCGGCCTTCTCATCCGCCTTCGCCACCGCGTCCTTGTCGTACAGCCGGCCCTCGTCATTGGCCATGACGATCAACTTCTCGTCTCCCACCTCGACATTATGCTCGAACTCGGGCCGCCGGCCGTACGCAGTGAGCGCAGCGTCCACCAAGATCTTGGCTGTCATCCCCCACACTTTGATGCGGCCCTCCTGCTCGGCGCCCTCATGTGGATTCGACCGCGCGACCGCCCCCTCCGTGCTAGTCGCTGCGGCCGCGGCCGTAGTCACCTTCTGCCCGCGCACGGGGATGTAGAAGTTGTGCACGCGCCACGGCTCGGTCTTCCACTGGATCCACGACCCGTCGTACCAGTGGCCGGGTGTCGAGCCCGCGGCCTCGATGATCGGTGGGTCGGACTCGAAGAGGAAGCCTTCCAGGGGGGCCGTGAACACGGCAGCCACCTCGCGGCTGTCGATCACCGGCTTCATGGGCCGTTGCGTGCGGTGCGGCTCGGCCTGCGGTTCTGCGGACTCGACGCCGACGGGCAGCTCATTGAGGATGGCGGACGGCGGGGTGCCTGTGGCCGCTGACACGGACTGTGCGGTGGTGGCTGTGGCTCCGTCGGTGTGGAGGAGCGCTACACACGGCCGCACGACCAGGTCGTTGCGGGCGAGGTTATGCGGAAGATAGCACAGGAGTTCGATGCGGAACGGCCCCGGCAGTTTCTCGTCTTGCGGGAGACCTATCTCCTCCCACGCCTCGCGACGGGCGATCTCATCTGAACGACGTTAGCATCCTCCTGAGAGATACGGGACCATGTGGTAGCCATTGGAAGGCCCCGGAATATGCGTACAAGGGCTTTCCTCCGCCGAATCAGCCTTGCCACCGGGGAAGGCTGCATGGCCGGAGAAGCTGCGTAGGGTAGCTGCTCTCTTGGTTAGCACCACGCGCAGGTCTCCCCGGCGATCCGGATACAGCAGAATCAGAACAGCGGCGCGGCGTGACGACGGCAGGCGGTCCCAGATGGGGAACGCCGGTGGCCGGAAGGCGCGAAGACGGGCGATGGCGGCCTAAACCCAAGTACATTAGTATTTTGACACCGCGGGGACATGCATTGGATTATTTGGTCTGTGACAGGTAATCTTACAGCCGAGACGGCGTTTAGTGGAGCCATGGACGCGGCGTCCCAGTATTCCGAGATGAGAAGCTCTGTAGAAACGGCGTCGAGCGACTCGGAGATGCTCCGGATGGTGTCGCCGTCAAGTGCGACGGATGATACAGGCGCCGGCGTGTTGGAGGAATCGTCTTCCGATACCGGGGCTGTCATGCTGCGGCTCTCGATTTGGTGGATACGGCCGGCTTTCACGTCAGAGAGCGTTTGCCGCCGTTCAAAAGTGAGGCGAGACGAGGCGGCCTTCGTGTATGGGGGCTGAGCCGAGGTTATGACTGGCCGGGGAATGAGGAGACGGAAGCAGGTTCAAGCGTTCTATGTCCAACACAGGCGCATCTTTGGCTGGAAAACAAAGGGCTGCAGTATCTTGCAGGGTAGACTCCAAGATATATGTGTTGTTGGAGTCCCGAAATGCCAATTTCACGCATTTTCAATCGCCATGTCGTCACACGGACAGGAGTGAATCCGAATCCTTCTATGAATGGAAGCATTAATAATTAGACACTTTAACCCTACCCGCAAACCCTAGGGGCTGAATAACACGGCTTCTGAACACGCGAAGAACTAGAAATGTTGCATTAATTGGGGTCATGAGTCTGGAAGGACATGAATTCTAGCAATACAAGAGGCTCAAAAATGATATTCTCTCTCTCACAACAGCCCACAACGTCGCCGCCGTTCCGGCACTGAATGTCAGCCAGGGGCTCTCACTCCTCGGGTTCAAAGACCACGCCTAAAGATCACTTGCAGGAGAGCTCCCAGCCTGCCCTAAGGCTTGACCGGAGGCTCATCATCCGGATCGGCTTCCGGCTTGATATCTGGCTCGGTGGCGGGCGCCGGCGCGACATCGGGCATGCCGGCGCCATCGTTCTCGGCTTCGGCCTTGATTTCGGTCTTCTGTCGCTTGCGCTTCTTGGAGGGCGCCTTGGCGGGCGTGGCGGGGGCCTTGCCCTTCGGAGAAGAGAACTCTGGGAGCGCAGTCTCGGGCGTGGTGCCGGCATCTGACAGTGGGGAGTCTGGGAGCTGTACTCCGGCGGCCTCGGCCAAGCTGGGAGAAGGCTCTTCGGGGTCGGACGGGACGGAGCTGGCCTTCTTCCGGGGCTTTACGGGGGTTGCGGAGGGTTTCCGAGGAGTGGCCGGGGCCTTCTTCTTGGCCGCGGTCGGAGTTTCGTCGCTATCACCGGCAGGGAAAATTTCCTTCTTCTTATCGTCATATGCCGCCATGAGACGCTGATACCGACATCTATCGCAAAAACAGATACGTTATTTCCAAGGGAACGAATCAAGTTTCGGCTGAGGGACGAGGGGACTTACTGAATGGCCTTTTCGGTGATGGAAAACCCCCGAGAGTTCATCTCCGCTGCAACTCCAGCATAATTCGGAGTGCCAGCGTTTGAGAGTTTGAAAAACGCGATCATCAACTTGAGATCTGCGTTTTCAGTCCACACCCTTGGGCCGGGCATCGTGAAGGATATGGAACGGAAGTGGCTTGATGAAAACTGGTGTGCAAGATATCAGAATAGCGTGAAGTGTCAGGCTGAAAGAGAGATGGCGATGATAGATTGATGACACCAGAGGTCGAAAAGGGATGAGTGTGAGTTGGATGAAGAGAGAAGAGTTTGGGATTGAGAGATCGGGGCCCCCAGATAGATATCTTATTCCAATGAGGCAGGACTCTCCTACCAATAGGCATCGCCGTTTGTCCCCTCCCGTTTGTCCTCTTGCGTTTGTCCATGTCCTCTCTCAGGACTTGGAAGGCTGGGCTCGTGAGTAGAACAAACGGGGAAGCCTGTTTCCAGGGCCGCAGCCTCCATTCTAGCGAGGCCCTCCATGCTCTGTAGGGATTGTGATGCTAGGGTTAGGGTCTGTGATGTTCCCGACGCGTGGCGCAACCAACCTCCCGGGAAAAGAAGCGGCTTGCCGCCCGGTGCCTCGGGAGCTGGCAGGAGTAGCTTATTTTTTTATGCTCAGTGAGTTAGGTTACTTAGGTCTCACAGAATGTATCGAGATCTTGGCCATAACCACAACCGCAACCAAAACCAAAACCAAAACCATAACCATAACGCCAGTGTGATGTGGACTATCAACGCTTAAATTCGGCGTGGTTGGGCGACAAGACGTCTGGAACATATTACCTCGCGCAAAAATTCCTAATATAGAAGTGTCTCCAGGTTTGCAATGCTTCCACGCAGTTGCAGGTCGATCCTCCTTTTGCAAACGCAATCCAGCATCGACGGGAGACGCCGAAAGCACTTTGAGGCTTCGTTGTGGGCAATCTCGCGACAAGAGATGTCAGTTGCACGTCGGATGTAGTATGAGGCTAGACTGAGGTTAGAGAATAGGGGGAGCATAAGCCACAAGTGACGCTGGCACAGCGCCTTTGATGGCAAGTGGAGAGAGAGCCATGGCGAGGGAACCCAAGAAGCAATGCAAACGCGGTGCCGGCGACCAATAGCATGGTACGAACAGGCCTGTGATTGAAATCCTCCAGCATCGTTGAATCCGTTTGTCGTCTCTGGCCAGATTCCATCTAGCCTTATGGGTCCATTCCTGGGACCGGGGTTGAACTTGTATGGGGATAGGCAGAATTAAGCGCTTGTATATTCTAGAGATGCTTCGCTGGGACACTGATACTGATACACATACTCTCTAGTTACTCCTTGTCCTTTGCTGTCTTCCCCGATTACCCAAGCACGCTTTGGATGAGCCCTGGGGCAGCCTTGGACAGCGCAAACCAAAGAGCCACTCCCGCCGCCACCCAAAAGATAAACGATGCAAGAGACTTCCCGACGAAGGCCCCCGCGTTCGGCTTCTCGCCGACCCGGACGGTACTCCTTTAGACGGCAGTTAGTATAAGACTGCTTTGCAAAGCGCTGAACGCTGGTGTAGCACGTACCACGGGGTCCGGTATTCCTTGAAAGACTCGGGCGCACTGGGAGACCGTTGCAGTGTCTGGCGAGCGTTCCGTTCGTCGCTCCACGCTTGTTGCATCTGGTCCCTGAAGGCGTTGTGGTCCAACCGGCGGGCCTCCCGCTCGTCGTCCCACATCCGGCTCATGTTGTCGTTGAAGTCGGCTTGCTCTTTCTTCCACGCCGCGCGTTGTTCCTCCCACCGGCTCTTATTCTTCGTGTGGAGGTCGGTCAAGACATTGTGGTCTCTCCGGCGGGCCTCCCGCTCGTCGTCCCACATCCGGTTCATGTTGTCGTTGAAGTCGGCCTGCTCTTTCTTCCACGCCGTGCGTTGTTCCTCCCACCGGCTCTTAATCTTCGTGTGGAGGTCGGTAAAGGCATTCTGGTCTTTCCGGCGGGCTTCGGCTTCTTGCGTCCAGCGCTTTTCTGCCTCTTCCAGGGCGTGAAGCATGGCCTGACTAGCCTTTCTGTCTTGTTCTCGTGCTTGTTCCCGCTGCTTTGCACCATCGTTGACCTGCTGTACGATAGCTTCCGATGCCTTCATTATTGCAGCGTGGGCTTCGCGGTCTGCCTTTCGCATGGTTTCGAGCTGGCCGGCAAGCTGGGCGAACGCAGCCACCACGACATTCTGTTCATCGATGGCGTCGTCTCGGACGTCCGGGGCCGGGGGCGGAGCCATTTCCGGCTTTTGAAGTGCTGAACAGACCCTCCCGGGGTTGTGTGGAGACGAGATGAGAGAGTGGCGAGAGGACGAACCCAGAATATCCACGGGGTGCGTTCGAGTCAGATTCTGCGGCGGGTCGACAGCGGCAGGATGAGGGCGGGTTCTGATAGAGCAATGACTTTGATCCTGACAATCGAAGGGTATTCAGTACAAAATAATCTCAAAAGTCAAGTAAGCAATTGTGCGGAGAAATGGTGGCATAATGAGTGACAAATAACTATGCTTATGTCTGTCTGAGTGATGGCCATAAAAGACACGTCCGTCATCGGCCGTTAATAAGGAAGAAGGGAATAGCTACGGAACTTCACACTCGACAGTACTACTCACCTTCCATTTAGGCCCAGTAGTCAAGAAGAGATCAGATCAGAAAGCATCAGGAACGATCGAATAGATAATAAGTAGAAGGCACGTTCTACACCTTCGTTTCCCAGTTGTCACTCACAGCATATGGAAAGCCAAAAAAATCTCCGCAAAACCCCAAACCCAAAAATGAAGCTATTCACAGACATCTGGTACATGCCGATACTTACAGGAGCTCTCTAACCCTTGCCGAAAACAGGGGAGGCAGCCTGTGGCACAGTGGACGCAGAAATCCCCATAAGACACGGCTATGCTAGCTATCTGGATGTTTGGTTCCATTGAATCCCCGGACGGCACGCTGACGACGCTTGTGGGCCGCATGCTCCAGTGGATTTCACACGTTATGTTGGTTCCTGATGCACTTTGCGTCCGGTGAATTCGTAACCAGAGTGCAAACGCCACGAATATCTTCGACCAGCATAAGACGGAGGAATTGCAAGAGGGCAGACGTATCGGCCGATGATACCGTGATGTCGACGTACGTAGAGAGAGTACGGATATATAAAGCGACGCTCTTCCTAATTCAGCTGAAGGAAAACAAGGTGTCCCATCACAAGCCTGGTCAGACCACTTTTCCGGTTCATCTATCACCAGATCAGCCCCAACTACACACGCTTCCCGCAGCCATATATTGATTAGAGTTTCCCCAGACTTCTGGTATCGTCGTTAATTTACTGTTTACGCCCGTCTACACAAGACCTCTTTGATTGTCCATTTCGCCGTATAAGCATTCCTACAATCTACACTACAATCTCTACATCTTGACTACCACACACTGCCAAATGGATGCGAAGAACACAACTACTTCGAATCCCTTCGACGACGCCCCTCCCCCGTCATATGTCGATGCGACATCCAGCCACAGCCAGCCGTCGGGGAGCACCAACAATGACGCGATCAGCGCCGCCGCCGCCGCCGCCCACTCCGGCCCGTCTGCGGCCGACATGGCTAAGGTCGCCCAACCGACGCCGACCGAGACCATGGCGCTCCGGCGGTCTTCATCGTCGGCGGCAGCCACCGGCTACCAAGCGCCGGCGCCGATGTCCTGGGAGAACCAGGCCAAGTGGAAAGAGCTGGAGAAGTCGCCGGGCTGTCTGTGCAGCGACAGCGGCGGCTGCCTCTTCTCCAGCCACGGCGGCTTCCTGTGCTCGGACCACGGCGGCTGCGTCTTCTCCGACAACGAGGGCTGCTGCTTCTCCAACCACGGCGGCTGTGTCTGCTCCGACCACCAGGGCTGCTGCTTTGGCGACAACCGCGGGTGTTGCTGCAGCGGGGGTGTCCGGCCGGTGACCATGGTGCCGTGAGCCGGGGCGGGTGGAGGGAGCCGGTCGCGGGCGCTGGATGGGGGGGGGGGGTTTGTGGTTTTCTTGAGCGTTTTGTTTGCGTTTGCTTTGTTTTTTGAGTTTGCGGACTCGCGTGCCGTCGTCAGTAGCGATGTGTACTGCATACATGATGATACCGGTTTGAAAGATCTCAACGTCGGGAGCTTGGCTTGGGACAATGATGTTTGGGACTTCGGCTTAGCTTGAGATACTTGAGATACTTGAGATACTTGAGATACTTGAAAAAAAGCAATTAATTCCATCGCGATGAACTCACTTCATGTGATATACCGTTTGGAGTCCGAAGGCATGAATCCGTCTCGCCAACGAAGTCTAGAGTCAGGCGACTCCCCAGAGTGGGCTCACCAATCAGCCGTACAGCAGCGTAGACTGGCCATGAAGCTCGAAAGCTCCTTGAAGAGTCACAAGCTTGACGCACATACATTCATTCGCGTCCCCAGGGTGCAGGAATCGATCGCCGGCCGCAAAAGGATTGTGGATGTGTGATCGACAGAGCTCGAGGTTCCGCAGAGAACAAGCTCCACAGCAGTTCCAGGCCAGATCTCCGCATCCCGGGCATACACAGTAATCAGTCCATGGCCAGACACTCCAAAGACTGCCACACACAGAAGAGAAGAAATCCATGTCCAAGACACGGCTGTCTGTCCGAGCCTGATACGAGACTGTAGCACACACAGGGCTTTGAGATAGGTGAAGCACACTCTGCATGCAAACTCTCTGGGAGCGAGCAAGGACGAAGCGGACGTCTTGTGCTCGGAACCGAGTGCCATGCAAAACAAATAATCTCAACTCAATATTCGCAACATGTGTCTGCTTCGAGTAAGCGACGGATGGCGTGTTATTCAGGGGTTGATAACTCGCCGTGGGGGGAGACGCCTCGTTATGGTGTGCTTGATCAGGTGTGAGAAAGCGAAGCCACCCACGGATACGCCGGGCACACGGACGACGAAACACGCTGAACGGAGACTGTCCGCGAGACGCGTAGAGGCGACAGACAGCAGCATCACATCAGCCTACATGCGCAAAGCATAAACCTCTATATTTACCTCTTTATCTTTGACACCAACCACTGCCCAACACGGCGCTTTTTTGGCCAAAGCCTCATCTCATCTTAGCCTCCACTCGTCCTCTTGCGGACTACTGCAGGGGTAGCGGCTAACTTGGAAGAGAGTTGTTGCAATAAATAAAAGCTGGGGTGGTGGTAAATGGATGGACGAATGGGAGCGATGGGAGGATCTGGGGCTTTCATGTGTATGCTATTTCGAGGGGACAAATCCTGATTCCTTTCTCTCTCTGTTCCGGAAAAAGGGGTGTGGGCAGTGGCGCGTGGACAGTCTTGCGCTGTTGGAACTTTTCATGCACACCACGTTTCCTGCATCTTTGGATGGCCGGTATAAGCCTTGTACAGCACCTCTGGCGGCCTGTCCAATGGCCCGTCGAGAGCGAAACTGAGGTGCCAATGCGGAGACGAAGAGCCGACGGCGGCATGACTTGATCAGCCGCTGTGAGGGTGCTGAGGGGCAGAAGCAGTGAATACACGATAGAGAGAGTGCGAGAGAGAAGGGGGAAGGTTGGGCATCAACAGGTCTTGAGGCTCAGCTTGAGACTGATTCGTTGCATACAGGCGGCTCAAGCGCATGAGCCGAAGTAGAAGCAGAAGCAGAAGCAGACGTGGAGGCGGGACTCTGCCGCTCGTAGTCGTAGGTGCGGAGAACATGGCCGGCGAGGCACATGAGAAACAAACGAAAATCTGGGGATGAGACGAAAAGGAAGACATGACCTTCGCAAATGGATAAGTCACCATGCATGAGACGAACTGCGTGTCGATGGTGATATGTGGCTTTGGCTGCATGGGCGGCGCGACGAATGGGAGCGAGCTGCTGCTGGGCGGCTCATCTCCACACTGCAGGCCGCCGAGAGAGACCTGGACAGGTGAGCTGTAAGTGTGTGTATACTGTTCTGTATTCCTCTTGGAGGCAAGACCGTGTGCGGTGGGCGTCGTTGAGTGTTGATGCAGCTGGCCGGATGGTGATGTGAAGAAACCGAGGTCTGACCTTGAGTTCTCGCTTATATTTTCCTGTTTGCTGGGGTTCTCCATCGTGCTAGCTTCAGCGAAACCCAGCTGATCATCCGAAAATTCCTCAGCGTTCTCAGTGCCGGGACGACGATGGAGGGCAATAACACACTGTTTTAAGACAGTCGGCCGTGCGGTGAAGACTATACGAGATGCAGCAAACAAAGGAAAAAAGTGACACGTCCGACTAGGGCAACTCTGCACACACTTCCCCCGTGCTACTGGGACTGCCGGAGCTTTACCATTACGGAGTTGTCAGCCGCCCCAGGCGGATTAAACCTGTTCCAGGGTATATCAGGGCGCGAGTATACTGTACAGTACAGTACTGTACTTTACTATCAAGCAGGGCCTTGTTGGAATGGAATGGAATGGGGGGCTCTGGGATATAGGGTCCGGTGCACCAGGCTAGGGAGACCCTGATTCTGATAACGAAAAGATATATCCGCGTGAGCAGCTGGGAATAGAGGGGGAGATGTGGGCCTGGCCGAACAGGACATGATGCAACGGCCAAGCACCAACGAGTGTTTGGACACACATTCAGTTGAGGCAGAGACAGCCCTCGCCTTTGCGGCTTAGTTCCTTATCCAGCACCACATATACAAAGGGCACAGAAACGGCATAGAGTGAGAATGAGGGTGGAGAGCGGCTGCATTAGTGGGCGGCGTGGACTGGGATCATTGCTCTGATTGAGTGCTGCGCAGATGATGGGGACAAAGAAAATTCAAGACATCCATCGAAGAGAGAGAGGGAGGGAGAGAGGGAGAGAGAGAGGGAGGGAGAGAGGGAGAGAGAGAGGACATCTAGTAAGATTCTTGCATTTTCATGGTGGATCTGGTGACTTCTTGGGATTTATGGATATGAGATAAAGCCGGCAAACTAATTTCAAGCGAGGAGGAGAATAACAATCTCCCACCTGTGTTTGCCCACTTCGGACCAGCATTGAACGACACACTGGTGCTGGCCGTGGACATGTGAGAATTGGCTGGCCCAGTTGACGATTACAATGCGACGTTTTCTCTTCCAAGAAAGACGAGGAAAGCTACCCCACGAGGACACTGTTACATTCACGTATTCCTCCGCCCAGGGTTGTTTGCTGTTTCTCCTGAGAGAATCGGTGGATGTCCGTTGAATCGGTGTCCCTCGTTGTGTCTCAGGGGCAAACACAGGAAGAAAAGAGAGAGAGAGAGAGAGAGACAGCGAGAGATGGCGAGTACCACCCGCATTCCAACGCGAAGAAATGAGCCAAGAGGTGTCTCTGATAAGGTGAAAAGGTGGAGGAGAAGTGAGTAAACAACAGCCGGCCGGGGAGCTTGGAGGACGGCAAAAGCTGAAGGAGGTACGGGGAACGGAGGAAGTGTAAATGAGACACCAATACCCTTAGTCCATTCTCGGATCCAATATATCTGCCACTCACTGTCTGTGTGAGTGTAGGTTTCCTTGCCACTATTCGGGAGAACCACGGGCGGCTCATATCGACGTTTGATTATTGCCACGACGCACAGACTTCGAGCAGACGATTCTACATCTTGGAGACATTAGACAGGAAGCAAGCCATTCAACGTAAACGGAGTCCTGCAGATATTCGCTGTACGTGGACACTTTTCCTACACCCACTGATTGGCAGGGCCACCTAGACGTGAATCATGCCCCTCTGGACAATGCACGTAAGGTCCTCCTCCCCCGCACGAATAACTGTCAATTTCATAGATCCTTTGCAAATTCTGCGGGCTATGGAGCTATTCGCTGGCAAAAAGGACAACTGTCCGGGGGGCGAACGAACGACGTGGAGTTTGACAGCCGAGGAGGAGTAAAAAAGACAAAAAATTGCAGATTCGGGCGGAGAGATGATGATGAAATCAGATCAGACGGGGGGTGGCAGCAAAACCCGAGGCTGCTGGCTGGCACACGGTGACGAGATATGACAAACATGAGGAACAGGATTGTCAATTGCATAAAGGGGGCAAATATCCGAACATGGCCGATGTCTGTGTGTGTGTGCCAGGTGTGGGCGGTATTGCGGCTAAGCGAGCGGCGGGATATGAAGTGATGTGTGTGTGTGTGTGTGTGTGAAGTGCTGGGACACAACAACAACCACGACCTGAACCTGAACTCGTATATGTTGAGGTCAAAGTGAAGCGAGAAGCAAGCCACATCGTCGGGAGGGCTTTGCGGTCTGATGGTGAAAGTGTACAGTACATTCCACATACATACATCCAGATGAGGACACACTCACGAAACCCTTCCAAGATGTCGACGACCAAGATTGGCTGGCTGGCTGGGGGGGCGCCGTGATGGCTGCAGTATATGCAGGTGTATCGCCGCATTTTTTTTTAAGAGGCGGTGGGACCTAAAGAGGTCAGCAGACCCCAGGCTTGCATTTGCTTTTTGGAGGCTCCGCACTGGCCTGCATCTTGGTGGTGGTGGTGATACTTCGTTGGACACAGTGTTAAACAGGATTTAATGCTTTTCATACTCGTGTGAGGTCTGCCAGTCCCGGGAGACCCATGTGAGGCTGTACCCTAAGCAACGAGAACCCTAAGATCATCCGTCACGATCGACACCCAGTCACAGCATGGGAAACACACATGTCATGTCAACACCCATACACCTGCAGTATCAGTATCGATAAGGACCCATCGAACGTTGAACGTGTGTGTGTTATGCGACAACCTGAGCGACGCGTTGTCGTGTTTCGAAGCGGTGTCTGGGGAATGCATGCAGTGTAATGTAGACCGTATGCAGACGCTCAGGAGTTGCGCAGCAAGCAGGAGATTCCAAAGCGTGCACGCATGAAAAGCGCGGCGCCAACACGGTCGCGAGAGTGCATTGTATTGGCGGCGTTTCTCATTCCCACGGAAACCACCACAGGCCAACAGCGACAGGTGATCTCTGTGGACGGTTTCGCGATCTGGATGGAAGTGTATACAAGAGCCTGCTGTGCCATGATTGTTGTTGATTACACCCGCAGAATGTCAACATCCTGACTGAAAAGCCGCGATGTCGACACAATACTGCTTAGCTGCATAGCCTGGATAGATGCATAACCCGCACTGTTTTTCGACGGGCATCGGCTCCTTCCACCTGTGAAAGCTTCTCGAAAATCCAGAGCGAATGGGAAAAAGTCACGATTCCCCACAGTTTTCTTCAAGCCCACACAAAATTTTCGTTCCTTCCTCACGGCTTTTTTTGTGTGGTAACCAGCAAAAATACCAGCGAAGATCTGGGTTTGTTTTTGTTTACTCTCCCAATTTGTTCCCTTCACTCGACCCAACAACAACCTCTTTTCTTCATCAGACTGCCACTGCCCAACTGTGGAAGGAGCTGTTTACACTCGCCGAGATATATTGTTTCGACATCGTCAGCTTCTCTAGCCATCGTCCTTTTCTTCCTCTTGCAAACTTGCTGCTCTACCAGCATCAGTTTGAACCCTGACCGAGAAAAGTTTTCTTTTCTGCCATCACTTTATGGTGCATCTGCACGACACAGCAAAGTTTTTCTTTTCTCTTTTTTGCTTCTTCATAGCCCCGTGCTCAGCCTTGGGCGTCGTTTTTGGACCACGTTGGCCACGACACATACCGAAACGTTCTGGACATTTTTTCACCTACTTTGCTGTCTGTCTCCGTTGACAGTCGGATAAAGAAGAAAAAGAGCTTCATTGACTAACTCTCCGGCTGCCCAACGCTTTGTTCTTTCGGCCAGCCCGTCTCTTGCTCGATTTCGGAGTCTCTCGGAACTTCGCCGTCCCTTTTTTCTCTTTTGGATCGTCTCTCGTGGCCCGCCCTGACCCAATTGAATTCCGCGTGCCTGAAGAGATCAACGAGCACGTCTTTCTTATTGGGAGAACCACCGCCTCCCCAGGAAAAGCCCAACCGAAGATTCATTCGTCCAATCTCACCAGACATCATCGAAAATGGTGTCGTTCTCGTGTGAGGTAAGCATCACTGCCACCTGGGCTTTTCTTATGCTGCACTGTGAATCACCAAGTTCCTCTACGGAGCACTCTGAGTCTGAAGAGCTTTCCAAGTGGCGGCTCCAGTCTTGGACTGCCCCCCTGCCCATTCTCTCACCTTGACCCCCTTGTTTCCCGTCTGGCCCAAATCAGATCACTCTAAGCACCCCAAACCAAGCGCACCAAAAAACCCACAGACCAGACACATCAAAGCCGGGCACCCCCCGTTTCTGTCTCCAAGTTTCCAGCGCCTGCTCAAACCCTGTGCAGGGCCTAAAACAAAGCGCCCCTCACTCTCTCCTTTCAGTCAGTCTGCTGTTGGCAGGCCTTGGTTTCCAAGAGGCGTGCACTGTTCTGTTTTTGTCTTTGGCCGGTCGATGGCCTGAATCCAGTGATTCCCAAAGCCGGCCGGAGCAGCTGCGAATGCGCCTCGTTTACGCGATTGCTTTCGGGCATACCTTTTTCGTGATATGCACCTTGCTTTCATGTATGTACAGTACATACACCTACATGCGCTTATTCTCTCTTTAGAGAACGCCTGTATCTGGCCTATCATGAGGCTCTGGTTGTTCCTTCCTGTTTACGGAATCTGCCGGGCTTCAAAGAATGCAGCCAGAACAAAGTTGCCCAAAGAGAAGACGAAAGAAAGCGGCAGGTGCCACCGTGAGTCCAGCTTGCGCGCAGCTCTTTCTTTGTTCCTCGCTCAGACATCCAGCTCACTTCCGCTCCTGCCCTGCCAGTATCTGTCGGCCAGCGCCTGCCAACTGCAGACAATTCAACAAACAGTGGACAGACGGACAGGAGCAGGTGCTGCTGCTCTGTGGAGCTCTGAAACAGCCAATCGAAATGCTGCGTCTTGCTGCACATGGCGTCTTTTCTCTATTCTCGTCTTCTCTCTCTCTCTCTTCTCTTACACTTTGCTCCTTCCCACCCGTCAAAACTGGCAGGGTTCCTTCCCCCCCCAATCCCACTCTTCAGTCTTCACACCTGCCCTGCCTCGCTCCTTCCCCCCTCCATCCCATCCCCCATTCTTCCCAATCTTCCCACTCTCTCGTTTTCCTCTCTTCCATATCTTTTCTGGCTTGCTTCTCGTGTTCTTCTTTTCGCGCCTCCCGTTTCGCGCCTTCCTGTTGTTTCCCCCTTTCCCAAATCTTTGGATATCTACTTGCATCATCGCCTTTTTTGGTATTTTGCCCACTTTCCTTCTTCCTCCGCCTCCCATTCCACTGTTTACAGTCTCCAATCACTCTTCACTATAATCAGTCCTCTCTCCATATATTGCGCCACCAGCCAATATATATGGGCCGGTGTTCCTCGCTCTTTTTATCCCACTTTATATCACCCTTCCAGGGGCCCCAATTTGCACGCGCAATCCACGATATCCAGCTTCACCAGCGTCTCTTTAATCTCTTCACTTCCCACGCCATCTTAATATCACTTCTGCTATAGCCCTGAGAATCCGCCTTCAGCCCGAGCGTCCTTTTCCCCTCCACCTTTCCCTGACTTGGCCGTCTCTCATACTCTTCTCTCTGCTCGCTTGCATTGTGTTTATATCCATTCCCCACTCCCCAGTTCTTCCTGTTGCTTCCGAGATTCGATCTGTTTCTCTTCTCTCGCATTTTCTGCTTTTCGATCTCTTCCTCCATAATCGCATCTTCCCTCTCTCCAGTTGCTGGCTCAATTGTCACCATATCCCCTAATCCTAATATCCCTCCATTCTACATATTTCACCACGTCTCCTCGACTCCACTGTGCCTACCATTCCTTCTCCCTTCCGACATATTCTTCCGTCAAACTAACGAATTCCGTGAACCCCCGTGGGTTTTGCTCGACTTTCCCCCTTCCAGGCCTGTGGCGACGTCTTGACCAAGAAGAAGCTCGATCCGCATCGCGCTCGTTGCCGTGGCTCCTACTTCAGTTGCCTTGATTGCATGGTGACATTTTCCGGCACTGAGTACCGTAATCACACTGTAAGTTGCTGATCGTGTTGTTGGTGGTGGTCACACAGGAGTGTTTGCCATTTGATCGTTGCGCCATGATTGCTTTTTTTGTCCTCTGGCGCTTTGCCTCTGACTGAGTCAGTCTCATTTCACCGGCTTCTCCCACTTCTAACACCCCTTCTCCTCCAGACTTGCATCACCGAAGACCAGAAATACCAAGGCGCCTTGTACAAGAACAAGAACAAGAAGCTGCGCTTTACCAACCCTGAATCCGACTCCGGCCTCGCCAAACCCGCCTTTGACAACCCGAAGCCTACCACCATTACTGCCCCCAAGTCTATTCTGTCCACCTCATCTGCCTCTGCCTCTGCCTCTGCCGCGCCTGCCGCCACCACTACAGCCACCAACCCCAACCCGCAGCCCGCCGCCATGCCCCAGAAGGCCTATGTCGAAGATGCTCCCGAGGCCGATTACCGGCGGTATGAGATGCACAGCGACGACGACGATGACGTCCGCTCGCGCGTGAACCTGCCCAAGGCCCCCACTCCGCCCACCGAGGACGTCAATGTGTTCGACTACCTTGTGGCGAGCAACACTCCCACCGCCTCCAGTGTCGGCGTCCACCCCCGCCGCGTGTCGATTGACGACCCGCGGAACCAGCTTGTCCGGGTCAACCAGGAGTCCGGCGACGAGTACTACGACGACCACGGCGACCACCTCGTGCAGTACGGCGCCGGCCCGGTGCCGTCGCGCGGGGCCTTCCAGACCCCCGCCGACAAGGCGCTGGTGCGCCGCAAGACGCGCGACGGCGACCTGAAGAGCGACAAGAAGCGCAAGCGCCCGCACCTGGACCTCAGCGACGCGGTGATGACCGATGCGCCGGTGCTGCACACGGGACTGACCGGCGGGCTCAACCGGATGATGAAGCACGAGTTCCCGCCGTCGCCCGACTACTCGGGCGGCGACGGCGGCGACGGCTCGCCGGCCAGCCCGCTCAAGAAGACCCGCTCGTCGAAGCACCGCAGCAAGGACAAGGAGTCCAAGGAGTCCAAGGAGAGCATTGGCAGCAACCTGATTGCGCTGATGTCCAACAAGACACGCAGCAAGAAGCGCAAGTCGTCGTCCGGGTCGACGTCTAGCAAGAAGAAACACCACCACCACCACCACAGCAGCAGCAGCCACCATCACCACCACCACCGCAGCGGCAGCCGCGACTCGGACGACGAGAAACGGCCGCAGAAGCTGTTGGAGTACCGCAAGGACGGCGCCGACGGCGCGGAGGCGGCCGGCCCCAGCACGGAGATGATAGTGTACAAGCCGCGGGCCGACCTGTTCCTGTCGCTGGTCAACAAGGGCCCGGAGAGCGAGCGCGGGTGCAGTCTGAACAAGGCGCTGAAGCGGTTCCACCGCGAGCGCACGAGCTCGGGCACGGCGCTGGGCAAGCTGATGGAGGAGAAGGAGCTGTTCAAGAGCCTGCGCATGCGGCGGAACGAACAGGGCGAGATTGTGCTGTTTGTGCTGGGCGAGGAGGACTGAAAAGAACTGCGGCCCCCCCTCTCGCATCTCGTCGCTGCTTTTTCGTCGCTGCTTTTTCCTGGGCTGTGGTCACTCTTTGAGGGCGCCTACGGACGATGTTTTCCTTTTCTCTTCTTTCTTTGCATGTCGGAACCTCCCTGCGGATCCTCTTTCGTGTGCTAGACTCTGAGCCCTTCGGTATAGAGAAGCTGGCTCGTCTTTTTTCCATGTTTGCTCTTCGTTATTGGCACCACCACCAGTTTTTGTGTTTTTCTTTCTCTGTCCGCGCTCCTTGTCTTGTCGAGCCCGGTGTGGAATCTTTCGATTCATGTTCGTGGAGAAACGTGCACCCTCACATGCACTCTCCACGGACCTATTTTTAACCGCTTGTGCTTTTTTTCGGTGTGGGCCGTTTTTGTATGAAGACGTTGGCGTTCCTGGGGCTGTTTCTTTTTTCTTTCGTGGGGACATGCTGGAGATGCATTCTCCGGGCCTTTGTCCGCCCTGCTGCTGTGAATCTGAGTCGGGGGTTTGTGCCCCGGTGGGCGTCCTTTGCTGTCTGTGGCGTGGCCCTTGGCTTGTCCCGACGTCTTTTGGTCGACCCGAGATGCCATGGTCTTCCATGTGCAATCTCTTCGTCTCTTCTCTACTCTTGTTTCTTGTGCTTTTGTGCAACTTGAAAGTTGACCATATTTTTTTCTTCATGATACCATAAGATTTTCTTATCTAATGCGAGATTCTGTTTGTTTGATGTACACACTTGGAGTTTGACTGCAGTGAGCGGTTTGCCGCGCTTCGGATTCGGGTGGATCTGGTCCGGCTACATACTTGCGGCCGTGGACTCACACTTATGTATGTCGTCTGTCTGGGTTGGACGGCCGGGCAGATATAATCACAGTTAATGATTCAACAGGAGTGCTTGTTCAGGCAGGCAAATTCCAAAGAGAAAAGTCGTGTTTAGATTTCATCATAAATGTACATGCTATTGCTACAGTGTATCCATATTCCAACATGCAACATCTCTCGCGCATTGCCGAGCCCCTCAACTCAGACCGCCCGCAACGGCAACACGTGCTGCAACAGCGCCTCGCGCCGACACAGCGGACACTCGGGCTTCTCGCGGATCCAGTCGCCAATGCACGTCCAGCAGAACACGTGGCCGCACTGCGCCGCGGCCGGGTCGCGCAGCTGCTCGAGACACAGCGTGCACTTGCGCGGGGCAGTGCCGGCGAAGAACGCCATGGTGCCGGGGTCCGCGAGGTCGTAGTGCGGCACGGCGGACGCCGGCGTGTGGGTGGCGGCGGCGATGTCGATGCGCGATTCGCCGGTGAGCGGGGTGCCGGGCGCGCCGCTGCCCGGCATGAGGAGGTCGGTGTTGGACGAGAAGGCCGCGTGGCTGAGCGACACGTCGACGTCGGCGCCGTGCAGCGCCCGGCGGGAGGCGTCTTCAGCCGCGCCAGAAACCGCGGCGGCGCTGGCCAGTGTGTCGCGGATGTGCAGGTACGACTGCACGGCCATCTGCAGCACCAGCAGCACGCCGAGCACCTCGTAGCCGCCGCGGTCGGGCGAGTCGGCGACTTTACGCGTGAACACGTAGCGCAGGCCCAGCACGCGCTTCGCGAGCTCGTAGTAGGTTCCGGAGAAGTAGAACAGCGCGAGCGTGACCGCGTGGGCCGGCGCCGCGCTGGTCAGCATCGGCAGGTGGGCCAGCACGTAGCGCCACAGCGCGGCCTCGGACGACGTGGATTTGGGACCCAGGCGCGCGAGCCGGGAGGTCAGCGCGGAGCGTAGACGGGCGCGCACAGACGGCATGCTGCGGGCGGCGACGTAGGGGAGAAGCACCGACGTCGCGATGTAGACGGCGCGGCGGCGCAGGGTCGGCAGGCGCGCGGGCCCCCCGGAGTGGGGGGAAGCGTGCAGCTGCACGACGTCGCAGTACTCCTCGCCGAGCGTGCGGTTGCCGAGCAGCGTGGTGAGCGACAGGTAGATGAGGGCCGCGGCGGAGCGCAGCTCGCCGGCCCAGGCGTGGGCGGAGCGGGCGCCGAGCAGCTGGCGGTGCAGCGCGGAGAGCGAGTTTGTGAGCGAGCCCTGGAAGAAGGCGTCTTTCTGGGTTGCGCGGATGATGTCGGGGGCGGTGGCGAAGGGGAAGGGCGACGAGGCGAAGAGGGGTTGGGAGGAGGAGGATGAGGAGGAAGATGTCGAGGGGTTTGAGGAGGTGAGGGAGGTCGCGGGAGTCGGGGAGTTTGAGGCGGTCGGTTGGGCCGGCGGGGCGGCGTCGGGAGGGTCCATGATGGAGGTGGCCGCCGGATGGCTGAGAACTGGAAGGCTATTTGCGTAGATAGGACGTGATGAGGAATAGACGAGGCGCGACGATGCGGGTGATGAGCTTTCGCGGGGAGAATCGTAAGAGCGTGATGGGAAGAATTGCAGGATTGGGGAGTATGGGTATCAAGGTGTTGGGAAACCAGAAAATGAAGTTGCAAATCGTGACTGGAAGATGGCGACAAACAGCCAGAAGTTAGAATCACAGGCGTGCTGGATATCCTCGGCTTCGGGAAGACGGCCAACCCTAAGCAGCCCAAAACCCTAAACACACAACCCTAATCTTAGGGTCATCCCGCAAATTCCAGGCTTCTCCTTTAATGCCCATTCCTGTTGCATCGGAATTCTGGTGATTTTTGGCCTCCTGAAAGCATTTCGCGTTGCCCGCATCTTCGTTCGTATCGGAGGGAGTCTTGGCCCCCTTCGCGTTCCTTTTCGCCCGTTTTCTGTCTATTTCTTGTCGCTCATTCTGTTCTCGCTTCTGGATACTCTTTCTTTTCCCGTTCATATTTCTTGATTTTCCTTGATTTTCCTTCCTTTTTCTTGCTGATCCTTTCGTCCCTCTGGATGGTCTCTTGTGCAGCTTGAAGCTCCAGTCGCAATGAGCGGAGAGCCGGCCAGCCAAGATGTTCGCGAGCTTGAGCTCGATTCGTTCTGTCGAATATTTCCGCTGCCGTTCCGCGTCGGGTTTATTATAGTTCTGGGTACGTGACTGTGTGTGCTTGTATGCCGGGGTGTGTGTGTTCCATGCGTGAAGAACCCGTGATGCTAACGTCTTCTTGCCTCTCTCCAGCTTCATGGGCCTGGGGCGCGAATCTCCAAGTCCTGCACAGCCTCAAGATCGATGTCCCGGCGCTGATCCGCTACCCGCCACGAAACTCAACGTCCGAACTGGCGCACCACTTCTCGACATACCGGCTGGCGTCGATGCTCTCGATCGTATCGGTGTTTTCCCTCCTCACCTTCTGGACGTTCACGTACGGCAACGCGGCGCGCGTGATCGAGTTCGACTGGCTGCCGATGACATACCTGGTGGCGCTGCTGGCGGTGTTTGTGTTCCCAATCCGCGGGTTCTCGCACAGCGGGCGGCGGCGGTTCCTGGGCACGCTGCGGCGCATCTCGGTGGGCGGGCTGGCCGAGGCCAAGGACGGCAAGTTCGGCGACGTGCTGCTGGCCGATGTGCTCACCTCGTACTCCAAGATCCTCGGCGACCTGTACATCGCCGTGTGCATGTTCCTGACGCCGGCCGGCTCGTCGACCAAGCGGCCCGACCGCAACTGCGGCGGGTCGCTGATGGTGCCGATCATCCTGGCCATCCCCAGCCTGATCCGCTTCCGCCAGTGCCTGATCGAGTTTGTGCGGGTGCGGCGTGCGCCGATGACGGCAGCCACCGGCTGGGGCGGCCAGTCGCTGGCCAACGCCGCCAAGTACGCGTCGGCGTTTCCCGTGATCATCCTCAGCGCCATGCAGCGCGGCGCCGAGGCCGACAGCCACCCGGGCTTGTACCGGCTGTGGTTCCTGGCGGCCTGCGCCAACTCGCTGTACTCGTTCTACTGGGACGTGGCCAAGGACTGGGACCTGACGCTGTTCCAGGCGGCCGGCGAGCGCGGCGCGCCCGACCACGCGTTTGGCCTGCGGCGGCGGCTGGTGTTCCCGCCGCTGGTGTACTACGGCGTGATTGCCATCGACCTGGTGCTGCGGTGCTCGTGGTCGATGAAGCTGAGCCCGCACCTGGCCCACCTGACCGACTTTGAGCTGGTCATCTTTGCCATCCAGTTTCTCGAGGTGTTCCGCCGCTGGCTGTGGATCTTCCTGCGCGTCGAGACCGAGTGGCTGCGCAACCAGTCGATGAGCGATCCGACGAATCTGCTGATGGGCGACTATCCGGCCAAGGACGACGACTACGAGGATTGACTGCACTTGAGGCTGCCCGCCACCCATGACTGCCACAGTCTTCAAGTGGCGCTCTGTGGCCTCTGCCATTATCCGGGCTTGACGGCGTGGCCTCTCCCTCCGCCGTGGCTGTCGACGACTCATCTTGACCGCTTTTTTCTCTGCTTAATTTGGGTGCCATACATAGACATTCCTCCCACATAAACACGCTCTTCTTTGTGCCAGCCTGGCGCGTATCCCGGATACACACACATTCTCCCCGATAAACGGTTCTCCTTTTTCTTTTGTTGGCTTTCATTTTCTAGACGAGTGCCGGAGTCTCTCACATTTCCTATTTTCTTTGTAACGAATTCTATACCTATTTTAATGCATGGACGAGACTCACGTCCCTTTGTTTTTCTTCTTGCGTCCGTCGTGTGTGTTGGTCCATGCTCATGAATGTGTTGGTGTCTGATAACCCTAGGTCATCCGAGTCCGAGACAGCCTCCCGCCTGTTCCGGATCTCGTGTGTGTGGCTATTCGTGTCGGTCCTTTGGTGACACACACACACACACAATGTATTGCACGTCGTGACGGAACGTGTGCGACTGTGTCAGGCATGGCCGGTGCACGATGCAGAAGCGCAACGACCAGGTGGCGGAGAGGACATCAAAGCAGGGCTTGCACCTTTGAACCTTGGACAGCACGGATCGAGTCGCTGGCCTTTTGCAGTCCTTTGAATCCACCACCTTGCCGCATCCGCCCACTCTTCGTTTTTCTTTTTTTTTCTTTTCTTTAATCGCGGTAGTGCATCTAGGCGCAGCAAGCAACCTGGCCACCCTTCTCCCACCCGATTTTCTTTGTCTCACTCGCGCAACCCAAGTTTGCTTGCTTTTCTTTTCTTTTTGCGAACCGGGCTAGCCGTCTTTGGACAGACGTGTGTGTCTCCTCGTTCGTGGTTTCGATGGGAAGAGTCTGTATGTGTGTGGTCGGCTTTGCAAGACACCGCGAGGGCTGTAGCCGAAACCGGGCTGCGAGAGGTGAGGTGAAGTGAGACTGTGACTTGTGGTCGCGTGTATGCCGTGCTCGCAGTCGACTGAGAGATGCACAGGAAGATGTTTGGCACGGCGAAGGCCATGCCTCTCACATGTGTGCACCGAATCTTCCACCCAGCCTCACTCTCTCAAAGCAACTTACACGGGCCACACCCCCCGCCATCAGCGCTCTTTGTTCGTATCTCCCTCCTCCTTATTCACATCGTCAATGGACTTATGGCAGATGACCGCTAAAAATACCGCCGCCTCACCCATCCATCTCATCATGTCTTTGTCCTATCTCTCGCCGACTCCCGCCGGCTTGCATGGAAACACATGGACCAAAGGGAAGCACACGCAAACTTGCGTCTCCCAGCCTGATGCATTTAAGAAGCATGTCTCGCCTGGAGTGTGTGTTCAGTCTGTTGCCGCACTTCCTGTGATTCTCGTCGTCTTTCGGCATATATCTCAGTTCCTGTCTTGACTTCCATCTGATACCGTCTCTGCTCTGCTCTGCACCACCATCTTACACTATCAACACTGTCTTATCTCCATCCTCTTATCACTCACTCGCTGTTTTGTCTCTCGCCCATCCGCTCGTCGTCTCACTGAGCTGCCGTGTGCAGGCAACACAGCATCCCAACGCTGCATCTCTCTCCATCTTCGCTTGCTAAGCGATCCTGCAGACTCTGCACCAACAATCTTTCCCCCCTCACCTTCCCCTCAACACAGTCATACACACAACCATGGACCACCTCCGCCATCCGTCGCCCAGCCAGATGCTCCATCTGCACGGCATGGAGATCACCATCCCCCCCGGCCACCCCACTCCCGGTCCGATTGCTGGCATCGGCTATGCACCCCGCCACCACCACGCCGGAACCCCGGACCGCAGCCACTCGCCGCACCACCCGTCCACCACTGCCACCACCCGCCTGGACGCCGGCATGGCGCTCCTGCGCCCCTCAGCGCCGTACCATCCGCGCCAGGACCTTGCCGCGCTGCCGGCCCTGTCGCCGTCTGCCTCGCAGCCGTCGCTGCCCATCTTCGATGCGATGACCCGCCACGTCCGCCAGTCGCCGTCGCTTCCCGGCCTGCAGTCGCGGCCGCCGCGACTGTCACCGTCTCCGCATCGCGTGCCGTCACCGTCGCCCCATCGCGCGCATTCGCCAGCTGGCCAGCCGCTGCGGCTGTCGCCATCGCCGCACCGCATGGGCTCTCGGGCAAACACGCCGCCCTCACTTCCATATGTGCCTGAAGGAAACGAGCGAGCCCGCCTCTCGCCGTCGCCGAATCGCATGCATTCAGGCGAGCCGCCCGCGCGTCTGGTGGCTAGACGCCCCGTCCCAACGGGAAACTCATCCGCGCACGCCCAGGCCGCCCAGGCCGCCCAGTACCGCAGCGCCGACTTCCTCATCTCGCCACAGCCGCGCCAGGCTATTAACAAGATCCTGAAACTCACCGGCCTGGCCGATCCCAGTGGCGCAGGTGCGTGGGCCGGTCCCGGACCCACTTCGGCCCCGGCTGCCGAGGCGCGCGCCCCCACCCTGCACCGATCGGCCGACAAGATCCGCCAGATCACCGGGCTGGAAGTGGGTCCGCCGCGCATGGCCCGCCAGTCGTTCACACTCACTGCTCTGGAAGAGACTCCCAATGCAGGCTTGGGCCAGGGCAGCCGGGTTTCGGCAGCGTCCAATCAGGGCACATCCGTGGCGTCGCAGCGCTCGCCGTCGCCAGCCAATGGCAGTTTCTATGACGCCTTATCCAGCCCGGTCTCTCGTAATGGCGACGACAGTGGCTCCAAGCCCCGCGATAGCCAGCCAGTGGCTGGGGGGGACGCACCTGGCCGGTCCCACATGGCAGAGTATCTCCAGCCCACGCGCTTCACGCACGCAAACGGCAATCGGGCTTCGCAGCCACTGCTTGGCGCTCCCCCATCCGGTCACGGCACCACGCCCCTCCGGGCCTCGCGCAGTGCTGACATCCTGTCTGCACGCCCAGCGCTAGCCCAGTCGTCCTCCTCCATGCATGCGAATTATGGACCCGACGAAACTAACGACGGTCTGCGTGACTGCACGGGCCTGGACCATGCTGCACCGCTGGAGCTCGCCTCACCCATCATGCCGAGGCCGCTGTTCAGTGCACCCCGTGCCCGCGAAGGCGTGCACTCCGACGTAGGCCTGCCAACCCCCGCAGCAGTGCGCGACCCCCCGGCGTGGGCGCACGCCCCCAGCGCACCCGATCTGCGCCGCCAGCCCCCCGGCAGCTACTTTGACGTGTCGTCCGACTCCGACTCCGACGTGCGCCTGCAGCCGGCCGGCCGGCCGCGCGGCCGCTCGTCCACCGTGCGCACAAGCTACATGTCGGCCTTTGCCAAGATGTTCCAGCGGAGCAGTTACAACGACGGCCCGGGCCACAAGGCCGCCGAGCCGCCCGCGCCGCGCGTCGACAGCCGGCTGGCGCGCCCGCGCAAGTCGTTCGGATCGTCCGCCGACCGCTCGCGGTCGTCCGCGGGCCGACACACGCCGTCGACCACCGGCGCGCAGCACAGCGACAACTACACTCTCTCTACAGCGGCGCCAGCGCCCGCGCCGACGCCGGCCCGCCACCACAGCCCCGCGGCCGACGTGCTGCAGCGCACGTCGGAGCACATGCACGCCATCATGGAGTATGCGCGGCGCAAGGCGGAGAAGATGGCGGTGTCGCGGTCGGACCGGCGGCGGGACAGTTTGCGCAAGAAGATTCGGGTGGTTTCGGGCGGTGGGCGGATCTGAGCTGTGCGTACGGGCGGCGGACGGGTGTACACGTCTAGGTATGGGATGTGCAGGGCTAGGGTGTGGTATTGGGGGTCTATGGCTGGGTATCTAGGTCTGGTTCTGGAGTTACGTCGTACAGTTTGCCTCTTTGGCTGTGCTTTGCAAGGGCTACTTTCCTTCTTGTTGTTGTCCGGTAGTATTCGTTCGTCAAATCGTACGCCCAGTTGGGTTCTATAATATAAAGGGGTTCATGTAGAGGTACACTCTCTAGTAGGGTACAATGGCCTCTGATTTCTACAGAGTTTCAAGAGGCAACGCCGTGTGACACTGCCTTGTTTAGGCCTCGATATGAAAGTGCAGATCTACTGCTCACTAACACTCACTCAGCTCGCAATCACGAGATAGTAGACTGGACAGTTGAGTGGGATTGCCGCAACTTGGACAAGTTTTCACTATAGTTCACAGTTGATCGGTCACAGGACATGACTACAGATCCGATCAGTGCACTTTCTTCGTGGGCTGCCATGCTTTCCCGCGAGGACCGCAGCGGCGTACCGATCCAACGCAGCGCCGCATTACTACACGCACGGCATCGTGCCATTCTACTACCTACACCCACGGTGCGCGCGCCCGCACGATCTCACCAACGCACGATCTCTCCCGGCTGACGGCGTGCCGAGTCTCTGGGACCTACGAACTGTACGGGGCGTGCCGTTCTCTGCTTCTGGATGACTGCCCGGCTTGTGAACGCAAAGGGTGGTAGTGAGAGTAGCAGCAGCGCGCGCCGAGACGCTGGTTGCGTTGCGGGAGCGGCCAAGTGCGCCCGCAGCGATGCACGGAGAATACTCACTCATGCTCTCTCAATGTCACGATGCAGATCCGCCGAGACTGCCGGCCAAGACTTCGCAGTCCAGGAACGGGCTCCTGGTGTCTGGGACGGTCTGACAGCGGGTGAGTGCGTGTGGGCTGTCACACTGGAAATAGAAACTGACGGCTCTCATTGTTGCAAGTGACAGAGTGTGAGGCTGTTTCGTGGCTTCACATTTCAGTATCACGAACCGCAATCTGGCGACTCGCACTTGGCCGAGTCACTTTCGCACCAGGGAGCATCGGTGCCCCTCTGAGAGGCCATAATACCGCTTCCCACTGCCTTCAGCATGCCAAGTGATAACCACAGACAGACTTATTGTTATCGGCCGACCCAGGCTCCGATTCGGCAAGACGACGTACGCGGCCTGCGGTCCATTTGCGCTCGATGCCAGAACCGGCATGCTGATCGCAGAGTCTCTGAGATAGCGATATCAGCAACACAGAGCAGCCGCGGTGCGAATTGTGAGCAAGTGCCTTGACATCTCGATTGTCGTATATGTCCTGTGAGACGGAGAAGCAACACGCCGGAGCTAGCGGGCCTGTGCTCTGCTTTTTCGCGACTGTACCCACCCCACCAAAGAACGCAAAGGGAATGTATCACCGGGCTCAGGGTATCTGTGGATAAAATATGGGGAGAGAGAGAAAGGCACTAAGTGGCCCCGATTGTGACCAGGGTCGAGGTAATCAAGGATGGAGACTCGAAAGGAGGAGAAGCAGTATGCACGACGAAGCAATGCCCAAAGTATCGTTTATCAGGGGCTGGGCCGTGGAGTATTGTGGGCTGGGTTGCTTGGCGAGATAAAAGATTCAGTATCAGTGGATTTGCGTGTTTGCGCCGTTAAAAAAAGAAGTTAAAGCTGGTGGATCTCGTAGAGAGAGAGAGAGAGAGCTATGACTTGGACTTTGCGTTGCTGATGAGTGCGGTTTCCGGCTTCGGGCCCATGATGTGCCGAATCCGAAGCCGGAGAGTGTAAGTGGTGCAGCGTGCTGGAAAAGAAATCTGATACTGAAAGAACGACAGAACAATCTCTGAAGAAGAAAAAAAAAAGAAGAAGAAATAAAGATACATACAGCCACTTACTTTGTGACAATTGCCTGTCATCTTCAGATAGAGATTCCTCGCTTTGTGTGGACTTCCAACGCAAAATGGTGGCTTCGCCACTTAAAGTTGAGTTGAAGGCAAATCTCCTGTCAGCCAGGTATCCCACTATTGCAGAGATAAGGAAGCTTCACATTATGGAGCCGAAGAGGGGAAAAAAATAATTAATTGACATCAACTCCAGAGAAATATAGACATCACCACAATCATCCCGCTAAGGCCCCCAACCCGGATGGAGGATGAAGTCTTCAGCTAGCCATGCAGACCTTAGCGGGGAAACAGACTGTATGTACGTGAACTTGGATACAAACAGAACCTATGTATAGTACAGTATATACGAGAAACAAGAACCCGGCACGGACCCAACATGCCGACGGCTCAGATAAGATGCCAAAAGCCCAGAGAGATAACTAGACTCTTCCGGGCTTAAAGCAGCTAAGCAAGACATTGTCTTGGCTGAAATGCCTGGCATCTCGTCCAGAAAGCTCGTCGGTGGCCTCGCCCTCGCTCTTGAGCTGCAACTCGTTGACCTTCCACCCCCGGAGTGCCAGTAGCGATAAGGCCGCCACAAAGAACATGAAGCCGGTGAACAGCTGCGCGCCAATGTACTTGCCGGTCCCCGCCACTATCTGCAGGGCAATGGCTTCACTAAACGTGCAGGGAATGGCGATGACCAGCCAGAGGATGTTGAGGGCTGACGACACGTCCACCAGTCCGACCACCTCGGCCGTGACCGGCCCAACGGTGGCCCAAAAGGTGCCTCCCACACCACCGCCCAGCACGGCAAACACCAGCAGCACGGCCAGGCTCTTTGCGGGGATCCAGATGGCAAACACAAACACGCCGGCCACCAGCGACATCAGACACGCCATGTTGATGCGGCCAGTCTTGTCGCTGAAGAGGCCGATCAGCGGGCGGCCCAGGCCCTGGCCGAGATTGAGGATGGCGCTGACCAGCGCGGCATCCGATGCGCCCAGGCCGATGGTGTTTGCGTAGTTGGCCAGGCTGAAGATCAGCACAATGTAGCCCAGCACGCTGAACCAGCCGAACGACAGCAGCAGCAGGTACTCCGGGCGGCGGAACAGCGACACGTGGAACGGGATCTGCCGCGTGCCGACGATCTTGTTGCGGTCGCGCACGAACATGGTGCAGGTGGTGTTGACCACGAACACGATCACGCCGAGGATGCGGTACGTCCACGGCACGCCGAGGGCTTTGATCAGCGCGCCGCTGGCCAGCGAGTACACCAGCCCGCCGAGCCCGGAGCCGGCGGCGGTGATGCCGTTGGCCAGCGACCGCCGCCGCGTGAACCACTGCGGGATGATGCCGACGCTGGGCACGAACAGGAAGCCCATGCCGATGCCGAACATCACGCCCTGCGTCAGGAACAGGTGCCAGATCTCCGACGCAAAGCTGGCGCACACCAGGCTGGCGGTCTCGACGACCACGCCGATAAACAGCGCCGGCTTGGTGCCCAGCTCGCGCACCGCCAACATGGCGGCCGGCGACACCAGCAGCGCGCAGCTGATGCTCAGCGAGCCGATGAAGGCGTACTCCAGCGCCGTGGCGGCCGGGTAGGTCTCCTCGACCAGGTAGTGGGCGAGGAACACGCTGTAGCTGGAGTTCATGCCCCAGGTGTGGGCGTTGATAAGCGTGACGCTTACCGTGCACACCCAGCCGTAGCCACCGTCGGGGGGTTCGTCCAGGGGGGGGACGGTGTGTACTGAATCAGCGTCGGATTGGGTGGCACTGGCGGAGGAGGGGGTGGTGTCTCTTTTCGGCTTTTCCGTCATCGGCTCCGCCGCGGGCTGCATGGCTGTGATGGACATTGGACTTTTGTCTGGGACAGCGGCCAGTTGTGAATGAGGGATCTGATAGAGAAGAGTTTGGTGGAATTCAAGGTCAGGATACGACGGTAAATGGATTCTAGCTGAAGATTCAAATCCTCTTCTTTTGGCTTTCCGTGTCTGGTTCTGGTTCTGGCATTGCGCTTTATAGAACCTCGGACTTAGAAGTTTGAGTCACCACGGCCTTTTCCTCGCGATTGATTTTAGTTGATTTCGGGGTTTTTGTTTGATTTTCTTCGTAAGTTTGGATTCGGGTAGTTCAAAACCCACTGAAAATCGGGAATAAGGAAGCGTGGTGGGCCGTCTCTGCTTTTGCTCTCCTTTTACCGAAAGTCGGTACTAGAGGCCCAAAATGCCGACTGTGGTCGGCGCCTAAGCCGGTGCCGATATCGCCGTTTTGCACACGAAAAGAAGAAGAGGCAAATTTTTCTTTACCCCAGTTCCTGAAAAATGGGAACTGGGTAGTACTGCCTGTTAATAATAACAGAACAAGCGAATTTGCGTCACCGCCCACCCAACAATGAAGCCATGTGAGATGCAGAACCGTACTGTAGATATTGCCTTTCGCAGATTGGAATTTCGGCTGGTGTTCGAACGTTCTTGGGCTTGTGTTTATACTGTATTTTGTGCTTGCGGCTGACATCTCGATAGACACTGCTAAACCGTAAACGGCCAAATTGCAAATTATGAGGCTCTCTGCCCATTTCGCCTGTTGGGCGTGATCGACTTGGAGATGTGACCAACCGCCGGACTTGGCTTCGCCTCTGCATGAAAGGTACCGCCATCTCGGGAAGTTTGTTGCGCTGTCTGGTTTTCTCCACGTGCTGGCTGGCTTGGCCATTCCATCCAAGAACGACATGCTACTGTACTCTACAGTACTCGTACGTCCAAATCCCGAGATGTGCCTTCTGATGCCGTTGTCACGATCCTCATATGCTCCTCTAGGGTTACGGTTATGCTTGACTTGGAGCTATTACACCATCTAATGACACACAAAGCCGCTGGAAATACCACTGGAGACCGCTGTCCTGGCCGGAATTAACGTCAACGTGCCAGATTGTTCCGTATTCGATCCCCCCGTCTTAAGGTAATAAGTCCTTGAACTAACCCGCGCGCTTTATTCTTCCAGATCAGACCACTTTGATCCCTCACCGCGATTGATAAAGTACAGTAAGGTTAAATTTAGAGTATGGGTTTTCTTGTTCCCCAGATCATGAGAACACTGTACAATGGGCCGGCCAGGAGCGTCCACAGTTGTTGTGTGTTTTCCCCATGAAGCCATCATGAATCCCGTCCTGGCCGGCTCAGTATCGATCTGGGTTCCATACACCGACTCGTACAGATGATATGCAATCCACTCCAACCACAGGGTGTGACTGAGGCTTTTCAGACTCCTCGTATATCAGTAGGCATTGGCACTGCACAGTGGGACTCGTGATAGCTGCTGCACTTCCCCCCCCCTCCTCCACACCGGCTTCGGACGGATCCCTCCCAAGTCGCTTGCACCTATGGCAGACCTGGGCACTACTACTACTGGGCTTGGTATTGACGGGGCACTGGCCAGATGCAGCCGTAGTTCTGTTGGCGTTTTCTTGGCAACCCCCCCGACCACTATCCCATGTCGAGGAACCCACACACAGCCGGAGGGGGCGGCCGTAACCTTGAATGGCTGCTCAAGGCCCCTGATCCATGCTCTCTGTCCATCTGCACGCCGCAAGTTTGCCCAGAGAGTCCTATCCGGGTGAACACACACACACACACACACACACACACACACTTGTGAATGTTTGGCTTCTTGGCTTTCGCCATTGCAACGGCCAAAGACCAGGCACTCGCGTGGTGAGAGGACCTTTTCCCAGGAAGTCCGGGTTGGCAGGGGAGGAAGCGTGCAGTTGGCTGGCTGCTGGAAACCTCTTCGGGAAGATTTCGCCGAACGGACATTCTTCGTACGTACAACCTTTCCTGGCTTCGTATCTTATCTTGGTCCCAGGCTAACGAGGCCTAATCGGATTTCTCCAGAGCCACAGAGCCATCACCAGAGAGCCGATCGGACCTGATTAACTGGGACTCCGGGAGGCAATCTGAGTTAGAGTGCTAGTGCTGGCTCACGCTGGACCTTAGGTTCGCAGACTTCCCAAGTTCTAAACTGAGAAGCATCGAATCTAATACTCGAGGTTGTGAGCCATAGACTGTACTGACCATGCCAGTAGCAAGCCCAGTTGGAAGCCTGTATCACCACTTCTGCCGCTCTTCTGTTCTTCTCCTCTTCTATGCCACACTTCTATGCTATTTGTAGAACAATTGTTGCCAACGATACTACACTACCGATGTACAAAAGAATAGGCTTGGTTCTCAATTTTCATCTCCTTCGGGGCCTGTCCTTACGCTAACGACTCTATCTGTGCTTCTTTTTCTTTCTTTCTTTTTTCTTCTTTTCTTCTTCTTTCCTTTGCCCTTTTCGACCTCTTCCTTGGTGTACGAAGCTACGAAGCACCCTCAGCTAGGATGCGCTCAAAACTCTCGTATTAGCCTACGCTAGACACTTACATACAGACTTGAGACTATAGAGAAGAGCCTTGGATGTGGAAGCCACCCGCTTTTTTCCCAGAATGTTCCTGGGGTTGGGGGTCTGGATTCCCAAATCCAGTTGGATGATCCATCCTGGAATCGGCCCCAGCTATCTTTAATCCACACAAGCAAGCTCAGCTAGACATTTTCAGAACGTGCAATCCACTGCCATGTGCCTGTCCAACCCATCCATACACACTTCCAGACAGGGGAGGGATCAACGGCGGATTGGGAATACCCCTCCTGATAACGAGGCCTGATAACAGACGTGAGGGTCAGTCTCCTCCGGAAAGTCCCCACTTTTCCGGGCCGGAATGATAACCACTGTGTGTTCTCACGCTGGTCTCTCCCCTTTGCACTGGTGAGAACTGTACTGTACATCGCTCAATCTTTGGCTGGCCCTCATTCCCGCGTTGAAGTACGGCCCTATTACCCCCGCCAATGGCACCAATGCCGCACAACAACCGTCACAAACAACATCAAAGTCCCCGGCTTCGCTGCAACTCAACTCCCACAATGCAATCTGCACAGCTTTCTCGAACACCTTGCCAAGACTCAATAGAAGTCTTCCTCTCCGCCAATGATCGTCGGCCTTGGCTTGCAGATTCAGATGTCGTATTGATATATTACGTATTGCCCTATTAGTGTCTGTCCCGGAGGTTTACCAAATGTGATGTTGATTAAGCTTCCTATCTCGTTTATCTTTCAATCCATTGACGTCTCCGCAATAGAACGAACAAAACAGCTTCAGTGCTAGGTTTCCCCGTTGAGCCGTCTCTTGGCATTGCTCCATTGGACATACCAGACCACGCCGGCGAGTGACTGACTGCCTTCCACTACTGACTTACATCCATCCCAACCTCGCGGTATCGGTGCACTGTTGTCGACGCGGGGTTGCTCTGTAAGCCGGCCACCTCAACGAACACCAGCTGAAAGCAGAAATGTGGAAGACCGGGGACCCATATGATGCAGACTACTGTATGTATCGATATCGATGGAGTGACTGATAAGAAGTCGACTCCGATCAGGACCTGCACAGAATGCTCCAATGTTCGATTTCGTAACAGAAATGTTTGCTGGTAGGAGATAAAAACAGAGACCAGCGAGACAACCGTCTACGTCCACTCGCATGTACGGACAGGTCTTCCCACCCGGACGGACATAGTCCCAAGGCAGCGCTCGGATGGCTTCTTCATCTCTTATCTCACGACCACTTCGGAGAAGACGGACTGGCCTCGTTCAGACAACTGGTATATAAGGCGCCACTCCCTCCCACAAGATGATCAAGAAAAGGAAGCTTGTTCCTCATCCCCAGAGATCAAGGACAAACTGAATCTCACCAGGCTCGGTCTTCAACTCCAACGGCCCCTGACACAGTTCACTTCTGCCTCCTCTTGCTCCTCTTTATTGAGAAGATTGTGTCTACCTCTCTTGGTCCTACAGCCATGGCTCGTCTCGCCACTGCTCTCCTCGGCCTCGCCGCCGCCGTCTTGGCCGCGCCGTCGTCTTCCGGCTCCGGCTTGAAGGAAGCCATCCGCCGCCAGCTTGGTGACAACTGCGGTCTCTACGACCCGGCTCCCACTGTCAAGGCCCCTCGCCCCAACCCCTGGTTGGCCATCACCGCCGAGGACAACGTTGCGGTCTGGAATCTGATCCACGATCCCGCCTCCGGCCTCAACCTGACTCTCCCGGGCAGTGCTATCCTCAATGATAACTACGTTGCTGGCATTAGCACCGTCCCCACCAACAAGTCCTCCATCATCCCCTACCTCGATGGCTGCGGCTCGACCATGCCTGCCAAGTATGCTCGCGTCCTGATCTACGAGGGTGGAAAGGAGGAGCCCATCTCCCAGGAGTACATGGTCGGCCCCCTGCCCGTCTCCGAGAAGACCACCATCCAGAAGCTTGACTACATCTACAACGGTGGTATGGGCGGTGCCGTGCCCTTCAACGGCCGCAAGTTTGACAGCAAGCGCAGCTCGCCCACCACCCCCCTCATCGTTGATGTCATGACCCAGATTGCCGACATCACCAAGGAGATCATTGGCGGCGTCTACTACGGTTCCAGCGACAACCGCACCGATCTGACCGTGACCTCGACCACCCCCGTCTCGTTCGACGGCTCGGAGGCCCACCGCGTGTCCATGTTCCGCTACCCCGGCCAGGCCTCGTACCTGCTGCCCCTTGACCTCTACCTGCTGCACGATATCTCGGGTACCGACGTCACCAAGTACTTCTTGAAGGGCATTGTCACCGGTGGCGAGTTCTTCACCACCGTGGCCGAGTTCCGTGCTGCCTACGCGGCCGGCACCCTCAAGACCAAGAACACCTCCACCCGCGACGGCAGCTTCGCCTACGTTGACTACGACGAGGCAATGGGCACCCGTGAGCTCGAGAACAAGTTCGCGCCCCAGTCCCTCGAGGTTGGCGGCAAGCGCTATAAGGTCGACGCCGAGAACCGCTACGTCGAGTACCTCGGCTGGTCGTTCTACCTGGCCTTCTCCCCCTCGCTCGGTGTCTCCATCCACGACATCAAGTTCAAGGGCGAGCGCATCATCTACGAGCTCTCCATGCAGGAGGCTGCTGCCCAGTACGCCGGAAACCAGCCCAAGGCTGCCAACACCCTCTACCACGACACCTACTACGACCTGGGCACCAGCATGGGTACTTTGGTTGAGGGCTTCGATTGCCCCTTCGGTGCCACCATGTGGAACATAACCTACTTCTCCCAGCAGCGTGAGGTCACCATTGCCGATGCCATCTGCATCTACGAGTCCGACACTGGTTTCCCCATCTCGCGCCACCGCAGTGGCGGCAGCGTTGGCGGATACGGCTTCCAGAACCTGGGTGTGGTCAAGGGAACTGGCCTGACTGTCCGCGCTATTGCCACCGTCGGTAACTACGACTACATGTTCGACTACACCTTCCACACCGAGGGCTCGCTTGAGGTCACCGTCCGCGCCTCGGGATACCTCCAGTCGTCGCCGTACTACGAGGACCAGGCGCGCTTCGGATCCCGCATCCAGTCCGGCACGCAGGGTTCGCTGCACGACCACGTCATCACCTTCAAGGCCGACTTTGACGTTGCCGGCACCAAGAACTCCCTCGAGGTCAGCGAGCTCGTCAATGTTGAGCAGAGCCAGCCGTGGTTCCCCGAGCTCGGCAACTTCGAGCAGTTCGAGATGAAGGTCAGCAACATGAAGGAGGAGCAGCAGTTCAACTGGATGCCCAACAACCGCGCCATGTACACCATCAGCAGCGAGGAGCGCAACAAATGGGGCGAGAAGCGCGCCTACCGTGTCATTCCCGGCAAGTCCAACATCCACCTGACGCCGATGAAGTCGCCCTTCAGCCGTGACAACTCCGCGTTTGCCAAGTCCAACCTGGCTGTCACCCGCCAGAAGGACACCGAGCCGTTCGCCAACAGCGTGCAGAACGTCAACATGCCCTGGAAGCCGCAGCAGGACTTCGCCAAGTTCTTCGATGGCGAGAGCGTCGACGGTGAGGATATTGTCCTGTGGTTCAACCTGGGTATGCACCACTTTACCCGTGCCGAGGATATCCCCGTCACCCTGTTCACCGAGGCCACCTCTAGCATTGTCTTCTCCCCCCACAACTGGAACGACCGTGCCCAGGACGGTGACCTGCAGAACAGACGCTGGATTGTGCCCAGCTCCGCTGGTACTCTCGAGTACAAGGACTTTGGCATTGCTCTTCCCCAGTGCCCTCTGTCGCTCAAGGAGCCTGTCTTGAGCATCCACAAGAACTCCTAAATTTTCTGGTGAGGGCGGTAAAACGGTGATGGATTTATATACATACAGTATGTATTACATTTCATGTACATAGGTCAATTATCATTTCATTTTTTTCTTCTTCTTGAGATTGCCTGATATGCAGTGACATGATTCCTAGTTACATGACTCTCCATCCTACCTTCACCTGTACTTTTGATCTGAACTTTTAACATGCCTCCCTCGTATCAACACGTCTTCTGGTTAGTCAGGGCGATCGTCAAGTCGTCGCCGGTAATTGTTCCAAAGGGTCCTTGCCCATTGGCGGTTAGGAACATCCGGCTACGAACAACCAGCTGGACGTTCTGCTGGTTGGGGGTTGTTGCACCGGCCGAGATCGAAAGCGAGTGTTGTCTAAGGTAGTCATTGCCAGCGGCCCAGTTGGGCCCTGAGAAGACACTGGGGCCTGGGCTGGTCCCCACTGAGCAGGAGCCGGAGCAGGACGAGAGCGAGTATTGGGTGGTGGCGGTGGCCGACACTCCCGGGTCGAGGAGACAGAAACCATGGGACGTGACATCAACAGACGTCGAATAGCAGCGTCCAATTGGAACCCGGACATTGACGAAGATGTCGCAAAACAGCTCTCGGACATTCGAGGGTATGCCGGATCCAACACCAGCCACAAATGAATCGAATCCCAGAGTCAGGACCGTGGAATCAGACGCGATGCTGGAGGAAAATGACCCAGCGGGGCATCCTGTCCCGGACGCAGTCAAGCCGGTGATTTGGATCAAAGAAGACTGGCGGGGAAGAAGAGATGGGTAGGCATTGGCCAGAACGGCCAGCCAAAGGAGGGTCCCGATGAAGATCATTATGAGTTGAGAATGGAAGGTTGGTTGGGTGGAGGTTGGGGGAGATGGTGATGGTCCGGAACTAACTCACACAAACATTCCGAGTCCCTTGGGTATTTATACATCGAACATGTCAACAACAACAGTTCAACTCTTCTTGAAAATCCAACAAGTGTTCGACTTCCCTTGCGAATCTCCTGGATCCGGTCATCATGAGATACTCAATGGCCAGGCGGCACACAAATTAACAACTCGATGATACCTTGAAGGCGGCAACGCCGAAACGGATTTTTATTTCGTGGAAAAAACCACAGATAAACCCATGGCGAATTCGCACTTCTGCCATCCACCACTCAAGCTCACAACCCCGCACTTCACGATGCTGCCATTGCGTGGTCAGGCGTTCGTGGATGACCTGTCCCGTTAGCACTGGCCGACGCAGAGATGCTACGGCGGCCCGGGAAGCGACGTGCGATTTCAACCGAGAAGTCGTGAGAGCGCCGGTCGTGATCCACTGTGGAGAACAATGTGGCCCTCCGGGAATGGACCGATCTTACGCTGGGTGTACAACTTGCGGGCACCGGAGGGGTCTGAGCCATGGTACCTGGGGGGGGGTTTTTTCTTTTCTTTTTTGGTTTTGGTGTTGGAGAAATCTCCAACTCCGGTGGAAATTCTTCATAGCGTTCGTAGGGTGACAACGAGATACTCGCAGCAACGTCCCTATTTCTGCGCGGGATATCACGGCCATGTACCTAAGTATTGAGTGCGCATGGTCATAGAAGCCAGGAGATAGGACCGCGAACAACCTGCACTGCTCGGGCTCCACTGCATCATTCGTCTAATCGTACATGCCCAGACCCTTTCCGTCAGTTGTATCCGAGTCCACACCGTGCCTAAACCAAAATGTACATAGATGAGTGTTGGGTATATGGTCGTTATTGCAGCGTGGAAACTTCCTGGTACGATTCGGGATTAAGACCGAGATAGTCCAAATCGTCAATATCTTGCAGTCCGATGAAATTCAAGTAGTCCAAGCTGGACGATGCTTGATCCGAAAGAGATGGTGGCGGAGGAGCGAAGGGGGTTGTCTCGGTGCTTGCCGGGGACGGCTGCTGCCGATTTCCACGGAGTTTTCGAAATTGCGTATTGATGACCGCGCCGAGAATGTGGCCAGCATGGTTTGGGGACCCAATAGACCGAAACCAGTCAATCAGCTGGATGACCAGCATGTCCAGGAAGTCGACGTCGACCTTGGCGGCGCGGATGCTCGGTTCGTATGCGTGCAGCAGCCGACAGATGGTTATGGCCGCAAAGGTGATGACGTGGTAGATGTGGTCTGTAAGATGGCGCGTGCGGTCGTCCGAGGTTTTGATGGCGAGGGTGATGATCATCTCCGCAAGCCGGATCATTTCGGTGATGAACGAGTTGCTTATTCGCGAGCGCGATTCCTTCAGGCTCTGGTAGTGTGCGAGAAGATGGGCGAAATAGAAGCCCATTTCGAGGAATTGTGCTCGAGGCTCGTCTGGGATGGAGTGTTAGCGCGATGGCTATCTTCACCGGTGACGGGATTTGAGGACATACCAAAAAGGTGGAAGAACTCTTCTTGCCACTCCTGCAGCGTTTGCTTTGTGTGAGCCAGGTCGTTTCGCGAAATTGAGCAGTATTGGTACATAATCCAGTACAGCTTCACTTCGGCGGCCATCCGTTGTTCAAAGTTGGACAGTCCCTCAGTTTTGGCAAGACGGACCGACCTTTTGATCTGATCCTCGCTCAGTATCAACGGCCGCCGGGTGCCAACACAGTACCTATAAAAGGTCAGCTTTCTCGTGCATTTCTTGTCGGCCAGGAGGGAATCTTACTGAAGATGGGCCAGACAGAGGTGATTCCATATGCACCAGGCATCCAGATCGGGGCTCGCAGGAGATAGCTTGACATCCTGCCCCATGATATGGGCAAAGCGGGGAGATGAAAGCCCTTGCTGTAGCGCATAGCCAGTCAGCAGCCAGCTGTCTATACTGAGCACTTCCTGGCCGATGGTTGTGGACCACAGACTGAGGATGATAACGGCCTGGAAGAACTCGATGGAGTGTGAAACGGCAAGGAGTGATTTTGAGATGAGACGCTTGGACTCCTCGAATAGTGGTACTGCAAGTCGGTCTACAAGGTCTTGGTTGGTGTGGCGAACGGATATCAAGAACACACTGCTGAGAAGGACAGGAGAGCGACGCAGGTGAGTCAGGAGTGTGGCGATGGAGATCTCGGCTGGAAACCTCACCCAGCGTCCATAATGGATGTGGAATCTAGTCAAGGGTGTTAGTTGAAGGGATACGTAGGTAAAAATATATATATATAGAAAAAATAAAAATAAAAACACGGCAACCCACATTGACAACAGCGAATATGCGGTGTGCAGATCCACCAGCCCGGCGGAGATGACATCGGACTGTTCGATGTGCACATCAGGCGACCGGGCCGGGTGGACGGCGGCATCAATGGCGGCATCCCGGATTAAAATCACCGGCGGCAGGATTTGCTCCGACGAGCCAACTGACGCGCCTTCGCGCGGGGGTGGGGTGTTTTGGCGAGAGGGGCCGTGGCCGTCCAGCAGATACGATAGCCGCGTATCTAATCGGTCCACGATGGAGTCGACCTTCTGCTCGAGCCGTTTGAGCCTGGAGTGATATGTTAGCGAAGGCACACAGAGAGAGACAGACGCGTCAATCGCGCGACTGCATCCAAAGCCGTTCCTACCTGTCGTCCACTGTGCTTAAGCGCGGCTCGTCGGACTGGCTTGAGGGCGCTCGCCGGCTCTCTGGCGAAGAATGCGATGACGAGGCCGATAGCGAGCAGGCTAGAGACTGCGTGAAGCAGCGCAGACAGGCTCCATCGGGGCTGTTCGACGGGTAACACCGTGTTTTATGCCGGCGGCAGATGACACAGGCCCGTGCGGCTCTGACGGACCGGAGGGGCGCCATGCTTTGTACGGGGGACTGATTATACGTATGTCCTAAATATGTGTGTGTATGGAGAATCAAACTTCAGTCAAAGCTGTCGGTAAATGATGGAGAGGGATGGGCATTAGTTTCACAAAAGATCGAGTAAACTGCGGAAGCCCTGCCGGGCTTATCTCTGATAGGCCTTAGGGGAATGCCCAAACCCCTAAAAGATAACCGGACAGCGCCGATTGCGTGCTGGAGAGAGCAATTTAGCTCACTTTTGGGAATAAGGTGATTTGCCTCGCGTCCTACTTATTATATTGCCAGGGATGTATATGTGGACGGGCTCACTACATGCGATGAATTAATTCTCCGACCAGGCGGTATCGACAATTTTATGCCACATGCAATAGGAGCGAAAAGAGGCTCAACGACTGAGCAATTGTGTGGAAGTCAACGGAATGAAATACGAGCGAAAAAAAGGCTCAATGACAATTGTCAAGTGAATTAGGTATGAAAGCTAACAGATGACATTCTAGCAAATACAATTAATTACAATTAAAGCAGGGGGAAATTAAAATCTCAAGCCATCTTCTCAACCGAGCGCACTTCCTTGGTGTCGTCGATCTTATGTTCATGATCGTGAACCTCCACGCCCTCGAGACTGAACTTGGCCTCAACACCGCCGTCGCCGTTATCGAAGAAATAGTAAAGAACCTTCCAGCAGAGGACAACCACGGCCGCAGAAATTACACACGCGGCCGCAATGATCAGGCCGTGCTTATAGCGAGGGCCACCTGTAGAAAGAAACGTTAGTTTACTGGCTCTTCGTTGTGCAGAGACTCATGGATGTGCTTATCTTACCTCCGTCCTTGAAGAGCTGGTTTCCGGGGAAGTTCGCAAGCTGCAGACTCATGACATAGGCGGCCAGAGCGATCGGTCGCTTGACATCCTCCATCTTAGTCGAGAGCCAGGCGGCGCTGATGGCCTGCGCCGATCCCATACCCATCTGGGTCCAGACAATACCGCCTAAAACATTTGTTAGAATGCAATCTTCTCAATGGGAGTTGATTCGGAACGTACCATAGAGCACCCATTTCGACGCTGAATCAGGCGCCAGTGCCAGCCAGAGCAGGCCGACAGAGCCCCACAGGTATCCGGCGAAGATGTGCAGGCCGCGCTCACGGAACCGATCGCTGCTTGCAGCCAGAGAGATCGACCAGATCAAGGCGCACACGCTTCCCACCGAGTTGAGCCCGTTCGCCTGCAGGCCCGAGAAGCCCAGCGACTTGATGATCGAGGGGGCATATGTGTTCATTGGAGAAATCATGATCATCGACAGGAAAGCAGCGACCAGGTGTCCGTAGATGCGCCAGTCGCTGAACGTGGCGATGATGTGGGCCGGCAGGACCGGCTTGCCGTATCGCATCGCCTTGGTCGGGTCGTTGCGCAGCACGCGGGTGACGATGATCGAGCCCTCGCGCTCGGAGAACATGTTGAAGGAGTGGCCGAAGTGGGACTTGGGCCTGACCGCGCTGTGAGGAAAATACAGATAGGCCAGCACTCCCAAAGCACTTGTCAGAGCACCCTCTGCAAACAGTTAGTATGATAGTGTTGAATGGGGGTTGGGTTAAGCAAAGACATATCCCACGTACCAATTAGGAAGAGCCACTGCCATCCGGCGAGACCACCACGGCCACGGAGGGACAGCAGGCCGATGGACAGCGGGCCGCCCAGGGCGCCGGCAACACTGTTGGACGCCCAGAAGATGGCATAGCGAAGAGCCAGCTCCTGGTTGGTGTAGTACTTTGAGATGTACAGCGCGAAACCCGGGATGTATCCGCCCTCCAGCGCGCCGATGAAGAAGCGTGCAGCCATCAGGCCCGAGCTGGACTTGATGAAGATCTGGCACCAGGTGACCGTGCCCCACAGGAACATCGTCATGGGGAGGAAGCGCTCCGGGCCGATGGCGCGGCTGATCATGTTGAACGGGATCTCGGTGATGATGAAGCCCACGGTAAAGAGCGTCTGCGCGGTGTTGATCTTGTCGTTGGTCAGGCCGACGTCCGCACGCAGGCTGTCGGTGAGGGCATTGCCAATGTTCGTGCGGTCGAACTGCAGGAAGCAAAAGCAGAGCACAATGGCCGGCAGGATGAGCGCGTCGACCTTCATGCGCGCACGGTGGGCTTCCTTCTCGGAGAACTCAAGGTCGGCGACGAAGCCCGGGACGTGCAGGGCGGCATCGGCGAAGGCGACAATGTCATTGTCACTGTCCGCCGCGCGCTCGTGGGCTTTGGTGGATGTCATGATGTGCAATGTTCCCGCCTCAAAAAAGGGGGACTTGGATATTTTCCTGGACGGGTATGGAGGGTTAGATGAGAGTTCGTGTGCTCGTATGACTGACGGCAGGGGAGAGAAGAGTGATGGGAAAGGGAACTGGGTGATTATATGTACTAATCCTTGAAACGAGAATGGCATGGGCAAGCGGCGAGAGGCATCTTGAACATTTGGGCCCTATTATCACGCAACCTCCAGATAGACCGATTTGCATGCAACAAACATATCAGATATGAGAATTCTCACATATCCGAATGGTTATCATGTACATGCAATGGCACGAAGCCGCTACGACAACTACTACCCACCCTAGCTCTTCGTAGCGACGTCGATTAGGACCCGCCCGCCGGGGGGTGCCGCCGGTTTGGGCAAAACACCGTCGGGAAGCCGGCGGTTAACCGACGCGACCGCACCCGACGGCACTGCGTCTTTTTAAAGAGATATGCTCAACATCATGGCCCAGATTCACAAGCTAATGGTGAAGGCTGCATGAATTGCACCAAGTAGATACGTAGATATTGATACAAGGCTCCAGTATAAGTATTACGGAGCGCCTCCAGGCCCGAGTTCAGGGCGTGAGGCCAAGATACTTACCACAGACCGAAAGTCATATATTGTCACGCAATCTTGCCCTTTTATTTTGTCTTCAATCGGAAAAGAAATTAGTTTTATCCTCGAAACGAGACAAAACACCCCAGCCTCTCTCTCTTCCCTCTCCTCTATCTTTTTCTCCCTCTCTTCTTATCATGGAACAGAACACGCTGAAGCGCCGGGGCGTTGGCCTGACAGGCGTTGACCGCAAGCTGACCTTTGGCGGCTATACCCTGTTCTGCCCTCTGACCAGCGACGTTGCGCACCTTGTCGACATTGACGGAAAAGAAGTGCATTCGTGGAAGCTTCCGGGACGGGTTGGCCGCCATGCTACTCTTCTGCCCAACGGGAATCTCGCCGTCAACACCCTCCGGCCTGTGGAGGAAGGCGGGCCTTACCCGTTCCCCTTTTTCCACAAGTACGGCGGAGGCGTGATGAGCGAGCTGGCGCCGGACGGATCCGTTGTTCGCCAATTCAAGGATCCGCTCGCCCACCACGACCAGTTCCACTACGGTGATGGCCGGATTCTGTACACCAGCCTGGAGGCATTGTCGCGGGAAGATTCGGCCAAGGTGATCGGCGGAGTGCCGGGGACCGAGATCGACGGTATAACACATGCCGACACTATCCGGGAGGTGGACGCGGACGGAAACCTGCTGTGGTCGTGGAAGGTGTCCGAGAGCCTCCCGCGCGACGAGTACCCGCTGCAGCCGCACTACACGCGCGAGCACTACCCGCTGATCAACGCGGTGCGGCCGATGCGCGACGGCGAGCACATCCTGGCGTCGATGCGGTCGGTGTCGTCGGTGGTGATGATCTCGCGCAAGACCGGCAAGATTGTGTGGAAGGTCGGGCCGGAGATTTTGGCGCAGCAGCACAACGCCACGGAGCTGGACAACGGCAACATTCTCATCTTCGACAACGGCGCGTTTCGCACCGGCGAGTCGATAACGTTCACCCGGGCGATTGAGATCGAGCCCAAGACCAAGACGATTGTGTGGGAGTACCGCGACCGGCTGCAGATGGTGTCGTTCTTCACGCCGTTCATGGGCAGTGCGCAACGGCTGGCCAACGGGAACACGCTGCTCTGCGAGAGTGCGTTTGGGCGGTTGTTTGAAGTTACAAAGGACGGCACCATCTGCTGGGAGTACGTCAACCCGCACTTCTCTGCATACCCGGATGCAGCCACAGCAGCAATCTTCCCTGGAGAATCCAATGCGCTGTTCCGGGCATATCGGTATGCGCTTGATGATATCCCGTGGCTAAAGGCCAAGACCGCCGCGAGCGGAGGCTCATGTATTGTCCAGTAATTTGCCTGTTAGTTAGTTTACAAGAACCATGCCAGAGAATCGAATCGCTGCAACCTGCACCATGAAACTCCGTGAAGAGCAACCTCCAGAACAAAATCCCTGGCCTGTAACCCCGAAGGATTCCAGCACGTCGGCGATAATATGCGTTGTAGTAGTTGATGTTGTCGGGGAACAGTTAACGATATGGCCTGGGCCACGTCAGCCTGGAGCGATGCACCCCAAGATTCTGGGGGTGGTTTCTCTTTCGGGTGGTTCCCATCATTGTGAGTTAAGTGGCCGTACAGTTGAGGACCACCCTTATAAGATGCCTGCAACCTTTTGGTGGCACGCACTATGGTGCCCCGAAACTCTCTGCTCAATCGGCAGTCCAACATCCTGACCGGGAAATACCCCACTAAAACAGGTGCGTCTCGGCCCTGAGCGACTGGTGTCCAGATATCGAGGATGAATCTCCGGACATCTCAGACATAGCCATCGAGAAATGGCAGAAAAGTGACGATGATATCGAGTAAATGTTCCTTGTTTCTTTCTCTTCCATTTTGCGAAGGAACATCAGATGAGCTGTTGTGTTCAAGTACCGACGTACATACGGATCCCCCCAAAGCGATTCTGCGTGGGATTCCAAAGGTCGTACGGGACTCTCGGCCCAGCCAATCCAAGTTTCTGCACAAATAGATTGATGCTGCTAAGTACTGTACTGAACAGGTATTAGCTTTCCACGGGGATTCTTGCTCTTCGTGGACACCCGGCCATCCACAAACACTTACCCTAGAAGCATACATAACCGCTGTTCACACCATGAGACCGCCGTCGGAGGGACCATCACAGACAAATATGATGGGTGGGTGGTGTCCGGGGACACGGCCGGGTTTGTGATGTGATGGTTTCTATATATAGACGAGCGTTGAGAAACCTTGGTCTTTTCCGGCTGGTGCAACAATGCATTGCCAGTGTGAGGTGTTCTGCACTCCTGAACCAGCGCAATTCCCATGCCACATATGTCCATAGTTACTGTACAGTGCAGCATGGCTTTGTGTGTTCGATGCAATCCAAAGGCGTCCAGAGTGGCCAGTCCCGTGGCAGCCTTTACCGCCCAAACTCGCATGTTCCCCACCCGGTGTCATATGGATCAGACAACGTAATTGGCCGGCCGCTGGGATTATCATGGTCTGTGCAGACGAACCAGTCCAATCATGAAAAGGCTGCATGCACAGGAATGGGGCAGAAACAGAAAAAAAGGGCGGCGGGAAGCAGGGATCAGCGCGAGGTGATTGGCAACCCGAAGTGGTTGGACCATGGATGTTTTATTTTCCCAAGAGGAGAGAGAGAATCTGTCCGTGGTGGCTCCAGGGGACCGTACAGTAGTTGTGGACAAAGGAGGTCCTCTGGGCATCATTCGAAGGTCGAGCTACCACCGCTCACTGCCCGCACTTGGTGGAAGAAGACCCGCACGCAAAACGAACAGTCTTTGTTCCGGATCGCCCGAGAGAAAGCCTCACCGGCACGGCAAGAAGACTCGCCCACTCTCGCCCACTCCAGCGATGGAATCACGAAGAGACGAGAGACGTTGCCAAGGAGAAAGAAGAAGAGCGGGAAATAGTGACGGTGATATTTGTTATCAACTGCGGGTGGGGTATGTGTGACGCCAAGGCCACCTCGACATGAATGGTACAGTACAGTACAGTATGTTGCGAGCTTTTGGGAAGCCATCCATGGTGGTGGTGGTGGTGGTGGTGATGGTGGTGTGTTGCAATCTGACGTTCAGTACGTACAGAAAGAACACTTGCAGGCACAACTGTGTGCCACACAGGCCGATGGAACCGCCGACCGCAAACCGATTGTGATCAAATCTTGTCTGTGCTGCCTTCGCCCATGTCTTTGACGAGGGAAGAACGAAGCCACTCTCCCCAGACCCCGCCAGATTATATCTTCATCAATCTCCTTCCTCGCCGGCGTCTCGCCTTGAAAACCCCCTCGAATCCTCCCTCATCCGACTGATCCTTGATCACGGCTTCACAACAGCAGAAAAAACACAAACACTACACGGCAAACACCACGATACAATTTAGTACACACTGAACCCCGCTAGTACCGCAGCTGAAGCGACCAGGGGCGTGGAGCCAACCACAGTCGCCCGTTAACCTCTATCATTCTCGGCGGCTACAAACGTCCTATCCCAATCGGTCTTACACCACGGCCTGTCCTGTTCTGCGGCCCCAGGTCCGACACTTTCTTTCCCACCAGTCTCTGCACATCTTCTACCCGCCTTCGTATTGTCTCTTCTTTTCCCACTCGTCCTATCACCTGCTCTGGCTTCTTCGCGCCGTTCATCCTTGCTTGCTCATCTTGCTTCCGAAGCCCTCACGCACGCTCAGTTCTAGATCGAGCCACCAGACGGGCTCTTTTATTTTCTTTCTTCTACCTCTCCTCGCCCACCTTCTCTTCCTCAACCTCTTCTTCTTCCTCTTCTTGATTCTGGCTTCCCCTCGTCAGCTGGTCTCTCCCTTTTTCTCTCATTATTGCAAACTTCATTCTTTGTCCCACCACACGAACAAATCTTCAGAACCAAATTTTCACCCTAAGCCACTTACACGCATCGCCTTTGTTCCCTTTTCGCCCTCGATACGAGCACTGCCCTCTAAATAGAACGGCTGCGCTGTTCTGCTTTTTTTTTTCCTCCCTCCTCCCCCAAACCCAGGAATCCCTCGATATAAGTTCTTATAAACGCTTCTTAACATGTTTGGTGGTATGGCTGATCCTCTCTCCAACGTCTGCCCGTCCGTCTTCACCTACTAACTATCGCACCACAGACCAGAAGAAGCGCCCGAATGCGCTGGACTTGACGCCCAAGCGGTCAATGTCTTCCGACTCTTCATCGTCCTCGGACCTGTCCCTGAAGCCGCCGCGCACTCCCAGATTCGCGGAAGCCACCTCGGTGCATTCTCCCACTGAAGACAAGCGATCCCCGTTCGCCGACCCCGAGAAGATGGAGACCGCCCAGCCGCAGGTTGCCGACGTCGGCTTCGGATACATCAACAACCAGGAATCCGCTGCCGTGCCCATGACCCCCAAGTCGCCGCTCAAGAGCGCCCTCCGGTCGCCAGGACTGGCTCGCCGCGAAAACCCCCTCAGCCCCACCTTCCGGGAAGAAGATCTTCTCGAGAAGCGGGAAGCCCACACCGACAAGGAGCAGGCCAGAGATATTGTACGTCCCCGTCCCCCTTTTCCCATTTTTCCACTCCCTGATCTCCCGAGTTGTCATCGTGTATCTAACATTCCTGCAGAGAATCAAAACCCGTGTGCGCATGGCCAAGTTCGCTTTGCGAGGCGTCAACTTCAGCTGCAGCTTGATCATCCTGTCGATGCTCTCTGCCTCCTTCGCCATCTTCAACGCCACCAAAGCCCTCCCCGACCACAGCGGCATGCCCACCTGGTCTAAGGACACCAACGCCTGGCCGCAGAAGGTTGTGCTTGGTATGGCCTGCGTGTCCATCGTCGCCTGTATCTGCGTGTTCGCCGCCTACTGCCGTGGAGGTCACCGCCGCGCCGAAAAGGTTGCCACCTACTACACTCTGTTCGCCATCGGCTGGTTCATCTTCTCCATGCTCCTGTGGGTGGTTGCCGCCGTCATCTTCCAGCACTCGCGAACCAGCAACGGCAACAAAGACTTCTGGGGCTGGTCGTGCCTCGAGAACCGCCGATCGCAGTCGCACTCCGATGTCGATTACCAGCTGGTCTGCCGTCTGCAGAACTGGACCCTAGTCTGCATCATCATCGAGGTTGTGGTCGAGGTCATCTGCATTCTGCTGTACAGCATCGTCTTCTACCGCTACTACACCAAGCGCAAGCTCCACAAGTCTATGAACAACCGCGACAAGGCCCGCTCCGATCTCTACCTCGCCCAGCTGCGCACCCAGTCTGCGCCGAACACCCCCGGCTTCGGCCCCAAGTCCCCGGCCTTTAGCCAGTACGCGCTGTCGCCCCGGAACCCGTACGCCAACTTCCAGAGCCTGTCGGACCCGGACACCTCAGATGCCACCCCCTTCACCCCGGGCGGCCGCATCGCTGAGCCCAAGTCGCAGTTCTCGCCTCCGGCCACTTCGACCCAGCCCACCTTCAAGCTCCAGGCACCGCCGTCTAAAGCCCCGTCGGCTACCCCGAAGACCCCTCAAGACGGCTTCCCGTCTCCGACAATTCCCACCCAGAACGTCCAGGTTCACGGCCCGGTGGCCGAGAGCGAAACGGTGTATGCCGCAGTCCCCATCCCGGGCGCCTATGCCAGCACAAAGCCGGGTCGGCAGTAAGCTGTGTGATCTCTGTCCACGCCGTGACGACTGGGTCGGTCATGTCCTATCTTCTTCTCTTCTTAGTCGTTCTTTCTATTACTTTTTTTTTCTTTCTCACTTCACTTTTTCTGTGTCTTCATATACCTGGCGTTTAATTCCTGTTTTGGGAAGGGGTTGGTTCTCGTTGTTTGGACAGGGCTATTTGCTTCCGTGTCGTCTCTGAACGATTTATCTTCTGTCATTATTTTACACTAATTTCATATGTCACGATTCGAAGTTGCAATTTTGTTGTTCCCTGTAAACTGTAGGCTGTATATATGAAGTACCGCCGTGCCCACGACGTGATATGCATTCTGTGCTACAGTCCTATGCCGCCACTACTAGTTATACGGGTCATGAACCTAAACAGTCCACGCACATCACAAATTATACAAAGTCCCAAAAGACACCTGAATTTTCCAAACACAAGTCTCCTTTACCAGAACTGCCGATCTCTTCCCTCAAACGCAAAGTTCAAAGCAACGCCAAGGAACAGCGCGAGGCAAAGTCCGGTGGGGCCCCAACGATCGTAGTAACGCGCTGCGCGCTTTGTACGGATAGCCTCGCTGCGGTACAGATACACCACCACCGAATACAACAGAGACAGAACAGCAATGAGGGTGAACATGCCCGAGACAATGAACGACGTCATGGTGGGTTTCGCGCCAAAGTTCAGCAGGGTCGCAGCAATAGTGCCGATATAGATAGAATATTCGAGCTATTCACGTTGGTTAGTAAGGGCAGGTCAGGCCAAGCAAAGCAGGATAATGCACAGATAAGAGACTTACCCAGCCGAGGAACGTTCTCTCGGCAGCAAAATAGACTTTTGGCTCGACACGCACAGGGACGTGAATCTTCTTGCCCTTGGGTGCTCGGAAGCGCGTCTCCTGGATATCGCCATTTCCGTACAGAAGGGTCAGACGCTCGGAGCGAGGGATGGCTGATCCGCGCGACGCCGGAATAACGGCCTTGAGCGCACCGAGGGCGGCGTTTCCAACTTGATGGGCCCGAGCCGCCATGAGAGCGGAGTAGTAGGTCCAGCCACCCACGCGGCGGGCTTCTTCAAGCCGAGATTCGTCATCGTACTCATCATCTGAGTCATAGATCGGGTAGGCGTCATCAAGTGCCGGCCGGTCGGTTGTCTGGCCCTCAGTGTCAACGACCGCCGTAGAGGAACCTGCAGCTGGGAGGAGGGCCTTGGCGCCGTTGGACTTAGGCTTGATGCCCAGCAGATCATCATCATCGTCGTCATCCGACGCCAGATCATCTTCAGTATCTGAGACGGACGACGACTGGGATGGTTCGAGGCGGTGGATGCCGAAATCATGGGTGACGGGCTTTCGGATGTCAACATCCATCTGGGGCATCCAGAACGGAAGCAGGTCGATGCGCTCGGGGAAAAGGCTAGCCACACCGTGGATAAACTTGGAAAATTTGGGCACGGCCTCGACAAGATGGCTGCCAATGAGCTGACGGACCCACTCGGGAGGCTCCTGGCCCAGCTGTGTCTGGAGCTTCACCTCGAGAACCGCATAGGGGAACCGGACAACATCAGCATCGGGCAGCTGGTTGAACGGCCAGTCCACGCCAATATCCATACGCCGCCAGTTATCGCCAGCGCGTCGCGTGCCGTCCAGGTTGTCCTCGCGGACCATGGTTAGTTCGGTGTCCAGAGAGATACGCACACGAGCGTCCGCCGGAAGCTGGAAAGCGGTACGGTTGTAGAACGAGCGGCACACCGGACGGTAGCCATGGCGCAGGACGGAGTACTGGATTTCGGCGGACAGCCGCTCGTCTTCGGCGATGGCCTTCTCTGGCTTCTTGCGGTCTTTGCGCGCCTTTTCGAAAATTGCGGGCGGAAGCAGCTCACCCCGCATGTACGAGTTGACGTACTTTTCCTTGAGGGCGAACCGCGCCTTGACCGACTTCTCGCCAGTCCAGTCCTCACGGTGGGTCTTGCGCTCAACAAAGATCGTATCGCTACCCATGCCTCCGTACCAGCGGAGGCGAATAGCTTCTGCACCCTCAGACTTTTTCAGGCGGCCCTCGTATAGAGGCCAGGTGGAGGGGTTATCGTAGTAAATCGACGTGATGGCCGAGTCCTCCTGCTCGAATTCCTTGTTAGGGTTGAAGACGAGTACCGGGAGATGCTTGAGGATGATAAGCTTGAGCTCGGTGACGTTGTCCGGGTGGACCCAGTACTTGGTCGTGTTGCGCACAAAGGAGCCCTGCTTGCCGCCGGCGGCGCTGTCGCCCTTGACAGGGTTTCCGCGTGTGCGCACAAGGTCCCAGAGCTTCGACAGCTTGACAACAGAGGCGTCGTAGTTCTCCTTGTAAAACGGGCGAGATTTGAGTCGCGCATCGAACACGGGCTTTAGGTGCCATCCTGTCATTTTCTGCGCAGTGTTAGCTAGTCTTTTCATTCTCACATGTGTGCATTCAATCCGTGGACTTGGAACTCACATCGTGCTTCTTGATGATCTTGTAGAAGCCAGTATAGTTGAGCTGCACAAACTTCGCAAGGTCGTGCACCTCTGCAATGATATCGCTCAGATCCTGTTCGAGAAGCATGAACTCTTCCTCGGTTGGGGCGTCTTCTCCAACCGCGCGTTCATTCAGACGGCCGACCACCTCAGACACCTCCTTCTCGCTAAGCATGATTCGGCGCGAGACCTCCATGGCCTTGACCTTCTGCTTGGTGTGCACCTTGTCCAGTTCCGAGTCAAGCTTTGCGACAAAACGAGCCTCGTCATCCTCCGTCCACTCCCAGCCGGGGCGAACATTGACCGAGTCATCGGGCCCGGGGGCGAGCATGGCCTTCGTCGCGGAGGGTCCTGCGGCGTCGGTAGTTTCCTTCGCCTTGCCCTTGCCTTTGCGGGAAGGGCCGAAGCCGGTCTTCAGATCAGATTTCAGATCATCGTAGTCGAGGTACGACCACTCGTATTCCCGAATGACGCTGGATCTGAGCTGCTCTCCAAACTTCATGACGACAACTCCAGGCTTTGCAATCCACTTTTTATTGCCGCGATTCCGGTCCGCCTTCCACGTTATCTTTCGAGTCTTGAGATCTTCAATAATCAGCATTAGCTAAGGGCATGTCATGGGAGGTGGACGTGAGAGTTGGGAGTCGAGGTCGAGAACGTCTATAAAGAAGGTTAGGATCTTTCAACGTGTATCGCATTGCTCCGGGCCGCACTCACTATTCAGATTCGATGAGTGTTCGAAGCAGGAGGTTTCGAAGTATTAGCAGATGATAGAATCAATCGAAGATGGGCGAAGAAGAACAAGTAGCAAGCCACACAGACAATATATAACGATTGAGCAAAGAGATGAGAAAATTATCTCAAAAGCAGCACACTGATCGAATAGATTCAGTCTCCCTCTTCATAACCGAAAGAAAATGAAAAAAAGTTGGCCCAGGTGCTCGAAGCTAGGTCTTCTGGGGCAGAACGCTCTGATTGGCTGCAATTCACGATTTCCGCAATTGGCGAATGATAGTCTTCGTTCCAGCACGTGTGTTTGAAGCTTGCGCGATTTTACAGGTACATGGGAGCTCCATTTTCTGACTTTTTGTCCCCTTGGCCGGTGATGTTGAGCATTCCAAAAAATAAAATAAAAATAAAAAAGAATAAAGCCGGGCATTTCATCCAGAACCCTTATACGGCGTGTTATTTCCTGAGTGCGAGTTGAGGATCGTTGTCGAGGCGTTCTTGTGCCTTTGTGGGGGTGCTGACTTGGGTGGCTGTCCTGATCATTGGGATTAGGGTTACTTAGGTCTAGGGTTGGCATTCTGCCGTGTACAAATAGCAAAGCAGCTTTCGCTGACTTTTCACTGGTGATTGACATTTAGGGTTACGATAGGTAACCCCACACTATTCAAAACTTTTGACAGACCAAAGTTTTCTTTTGTAACGTCTATAATCCATCTATCGACCAAATCTTATCCAGATGGCTTCTACGCACGACTCTTTGGAGGCGCGGATTACAACGTCTTGCCCTTCGCCAGCGCGGGAAATTCTGCTCCACGCGTGGTCTCACGACGTGTCTGAGCTCAAGCGTCTGCTTGACGCACCCGGGCTCGCCAGTATCCAGGACCCCGCTACTGGAGAATCACCATTACATGCAGCAATTCGTTCGTGTGGCGTCATTTCTTCGGACGGGAGTGATGAAGAGGCCTTGCCGATTGAAGAAGCACTGGAAACCGTGCGCGAACTTTTTCAGTGGGGAGCTATCTGGAATGATGTCGATAACAACAATGAGACCCCGGGCTGCGTGGCATGGAGACTAGGCAACCAGACATTATACCATGCGTGTGTTGAAGCGGGAGTCCGGGCAGAAATGATTTTTGCCCTTCTGGGAGGATACGAAGAGCTGTCATCGGGATCGGAGACGGAGGACATCCCGAGCGAGCTCGACGCTGATGCACAGCCCGACGACGATGCACAGCCGGACGCCGATGAACAAGACGTCAACAGCAAAGACTATCTCAGCTCTGCCCTGACATACTCAGAAGACAAGCTTGTTGACAGTGATTCGAATGGTGTGATGATGGCTTGGGAGACTGATATCATGCGCCGGAGTGTTGCTGCTTTACTGCCGGAAGGCCAACATGAGGGAAAGAAAATTCTTAATGTGGGTTTCGGCATGGGAATTATTGATTCCATGTTTTCGGCCTTGAAACCCTCGGTTCACCATATTGTCGAAGCCCATCCGGATGTGCTCAACCGCGTCGCCCTCCCAGACTCAGCCTTTGGCAAGATGTGGGAGAGCAGTTCTCCATCACCGGGAGCATACAAAGTTTTTGGCGGAAAATGGCAAGATGTGGTGCCCGAGCTGCTGGCCTCTGGAAACACATATGACGCAATTTACTTTGACACATTTGCGGAGGATTATAGCCAATTAAAGGCATTCTTCGCCGAACTCGTGCCTGTGCTCCTGGCGCCGGGGGGCCGGTTTAGCTTCTTCAACGGTCTGGGAGCCGACCGGCGAATCTGTTACGACGTTTACAAAAGCGTTGTTGAGATGGACATGTCTAATTCAGAGATGGATATTGAGTGGATTGAAATTCCTGTTGACATGGATGACCTTGGCCAGGCTGGACAGGGCCAGTGGGAAGGGGTGAGGCGCCGGTATTGGACCCTTGACAGTAAGCTTCCATTCCCTCTACTCGTTCATTTCTTGGTCTAACCATTCACCAGGCTATCGACTCCCCTTGTGCACGTTAAACATGGACGACAAACATGGACAATTGACGGATTGAAGGACGGAAAGATACTGCTAGCTAGTAATGCTTGATACGGTCAAACAAACGTCTCCGGGTGAAGAACACCCACTGTAATTCCCTCCTTGACGCGCTGCAGCGTCAGGGCAGCGATCAGTGCAGCACCAACGCCGGAGCCATCTTCGGCGGCCAAAATCTCAATGGGATCCTCGGCGCTGGGATCGGTCTTTTTCGGCCAGTCGAGAATCTCGCGGAGGGCCTGGGCGCCGCGGGCCTTGAAATGCGGGTATTTGTTAAACACCGAGCCGTCAGCCCCGACATGACACTCATCGTACCCCTTTTTCTTGCAGATGGCCGCCACACCACAGGCCGACAGGCGCGCAGATCGGGTACCGATGAGCTCGCTGACATGGCGCGCCAACTCGAGTTCATGGCGCGTGCACTTCAGGTTCAATTTGTCGACGAACAAATCGTAGCTCTCCTGGAGGTTTTCAAACGGATCCCTGTGAGTTTGTTAGTTATGAAAATCTTCTCGGACATGGTTCTCAAAAATTGGTATTGGTCTTACTCTTCAATAGCCGACAGGAATGAGGCGTCAATGGTATAGGGGCGTTTCAGTTGTGCAATGTCCTGGCCGGCGAAAAACTTTGCGGGTGAGTTTTCATGCAGGTCAACCATGACCAAGCGGAAGATCTCGCCGAGGTAAAGGCCGGCAATCATCTTTTCAAACGCCTGCTGGCCGGGCCGAGGCGAGTCATTGTCAATGGTAACATCATACGGAGTTCGAGGAAGCACTTTGTGTTCATTATCAAAAGCGCCCCATTCACAGTTGATGGCCATGGGGAGATCCGGGGGAAGGTTCTGGCTGGCGAGCTTGGGGATGGATCCGCAGTTTTCCATGTATGCGGCATTGCAGCCGGTGCCGAAGATGCATCCGATTTTCATCTTGGGGTCCGTATAAGCTGAGGCAATGAGGGTTCCGGTGGTATCGTTGATCAGAGCGGTCAGCTTAATGGGGACTCCACGGCGCGCAAGGGCGGTCTCGAACATGGGGGCAACATCCTCGCCTTCAACGCCGGCGATGTCGAAGCCCTTGGTCCAGCGTTGCAAAACTCCCTGGTTGATGTAAGTCTGAGTTGCCGGGTACGAAAAGGTGAAGCCTAGATAGAGCTTGTCGATGCGTGAAACGTCGCCGTGGTGGGTTTCGATGAACTGGAGGAGGCAATCGGCAATGTACTCCCAAAGTTCATCGGCAACTCCGGTCTTGAGGGCGTCCGGGAGGCGGTACTTGCTCTGAATGATATCGAATTCGGACTTTTGTTCGGTAAGGGTGATCTGGCACACACGAAGGTTGGTGCCACCCATGTCTAGGGCAAGGAACGTTCCAGTCTCGTGGCCAGTTGGGAATTGGAGAACCCATGTTGGGTTCATAGGCTGTGTTGTTAGAATAGTCCACAGATCGTAAGAGGAGACAAACTTACAATGCTACCCCCCTCTACCGTTAGACCTTTGGCAAGTTCGCCAATGAAATGCTCCGTGATGCTCTTGAGCTTTGCAGTGTCAACGGTGAAAATCTCTTCCATTCGCTTGATCTCATCAAGAACCGTTGATGGGCAATCCGCCAGGGACCCTAGGAGAAAAAAGTATTAGTTAGGGACATCTTAAGAGCCGAGGAAGCTCAAATACCTGACTTCAGTAGGCCCATTATGTGATAAAAAGGTTAACTTTGGTTGGCTTCAAGCATTAACTCAAGAAATACCTGACTTTAGTAGGCCCATTATGTGTAAAAAAAGTATTAACTTTAGTTAGCTTCAAGCATTAACTTAAGGAACATTTGACTTCAAATATTCACAAGTTAAAATATGAGGGGTAATTAGAAGAGGGGGAGGATATTGATTTAAGACATCTAAGGAATCCTGCAGGCTTAGGCTCTCTCCAATAAGACAGATCATTAGGCCTTAGTGATTCTGGCCATAGACTTGGATGAGCAGCTATCATGATAGCCGTCATAGATAGGACCTTTGAAAAGGATATCAAGTTACCCTAGAGCCTGACCATTATCAATTCTTTATTATATTTCAAGAGTATAATAAAGACTATGGTTTAGGATAGGGTAATTTTGATATCATATATCATCCATGCGATCATAAGGGAAGATAAAAGGGGGTTGCCGGGGGGGGGAACATATTACCTTTCCGGTCAGGCACAGGACGTGGCCCAAGTCCAACCATTATAACGGCACAAAGAGGAAGATCGTGGGTAGGTGTGACGTGATGTATCGAGAGAAAATGATCGTGGGGCTATAACGTGATTAAGTCTTATTGAAATAGGAGAGATAAGTTAGGGAAGAAGGAAGAAAAAATAGTGAGTAAAAGAGGTAATGGAGGACCCTTAAGTATTATGCCCAAGGACTGCCTACTGCATTATATTTCTTTAGAAACCTAGGAAAGAGTAAATAACGGATTTGTGAAGGGACAAGAAGTAAATAATAAAAGGCAAGTTTGAAAGAGCTATCTTGGCCAGCTCGAATTTGGATCACGTTCGGTGGGGAGCTTAAAGCTCAAAGTGCGCATTTCTGAATTCGTGCTTGGAGGATTGATCCTGCGGGGAGGGGAGTTTCTAAGTTAATTGACTGATTTAGACCCTGAAGGAGCTAACACGATGTTTTTTTTCGAGAGTGTGGCGGTGTGGCGGTGCTTTATCGATAAGCCTATGAGTTCTGGTATTGACCAATCGAAAATAACAAGCAACGTATGCCGCATGAAAATCATCCTTCTCGACATACATCACCTCTTCCTTTTCACATACTCTCCTTCACCCACGCACCGATCCCTCGACCACTTCGCCACACCCGCATTGGCAATCCGACACCGTTTCCTTCCATCGCACGGCGCAGGTCATTAAGATGAAGTTCAGCGTGTGGGCTCTATGTGTTGGCGTGGCCAGTGCATCACAGAACGTTGCCGCGACGCTGTCTCAGTTCGACTTGCCGAACGTTTTCAAGAATGTCGACCTCGTCCGGACGATTTCGCTCGAGAAAAACTACGTGCGCGAGAGTGCTAATGTGCTGATACAAAATATCTCCCCAGACCCGGTGTCTGAATACTTTGTCGCGTTTCCATCGGAGCAGTTCCCGTTTGTTGGTGGAGTTGAAGCCAAGGACCGCCAGGTGGATGGTGGCTTTTTCGAGGTGATGCGGATGGAGTCGGAGGGAAAGAAGTAGGTTGAATATCCATGCATGCCTGTGCTGAGTTCTAATGCTAACTTATGTCCAGCCAATTCTTCCGGATTCAACTCCCGACCGCTATTGCCCCCGGCAAGAGGCAGACCCTGAGCATTTCCTACTTCATCACCAAAGCTTACAAGGCTCTTCCGGCGTCGATCGAACAGGATGAAGAGCAGTTTCTTGCGTACGACTACAGCACGTCGTGGTTCAGCCCGTACATGACCGCCAAGCAGAAGACCGAGATTCGGCTTGCCCCGTCCACGAGAGTCACGACGCTTTCACCAACCGGCGACGACCCGGCCCAAGAAACCGGGAAGCTTGTGTATGGCCCATATACCGACGTGGCGCCGCTGACATACAATACGGCTGCGGCCCGGTTCGAATTCACGAAGCCGGTTCTGCATGTTGCGTCGCTGGAGCGCAATGTCGAGGTCAGCCACTGGGGCGGAAATGTTGCATTTGAAGAGCATTACGATCTCTACAACCTGGGTGCAAACTTGTCTCGTCCGTTTGATCGGGTGAAGTGGGCCAAATCGCACTACTACCAGCCCCGAACTGCGGCCCTGCGCGAGCTTCGGTTTCCGCTGCGCCCGTCTAGCAAAGATGCCTACTTCACCGATGTTATCGGCAATGTGTCGACATCGCATTTCCGCTCAAACCGCCGCGAGGCTGTTCTGGAGATCAAGCCTCGCTACCCGGTGTTTGGTGGCTGGAAGTATCCTTTTACCGTCGGCTGGAATTCCGACGCAGGCAACTTTTTGCGCACCGCGGGCGGCCGCTACATTCTGAACATTCCGTTTATTGAAGGCCCGCGCCAACCTGAGGGTCTGGAATATGGGAAAGTTCGTCTGGAGGTTGTTCTCCCCGAAGGAGCCCAGTAAGTCCACCGTCCGTCCTTTGTCCTATCTCTGCCTGGTTCTAACACCTTTTTCAGTAATGTCAAATTCTTCACGAACCTGCCTACATCCTCGCTGGAGGATGTTTCTATCACTCGAAAGCACACGTACCTCGATACCGTTGGACGGACAGCCGTTATTGTTCATGCCAAGAACCTGGTCGATGATTTCAGAGATCGCGACCTGATCATCTCCTATGACTATGCGTCAACGTCTCTTCTGCGGAAGCCGGTGTTTATCTTTGCCAGCTCGGTGGCAATGTTTTTCGTTGCTTTTTTCGCGAGCAAGATTGATCTCCGCCTCTCTTCAAAATAACCAACCTGAATTGTCGTGGGAGACTCTAAATTAGAACGGGGTGTTAAGATGCGTATGATAGTAATGCAGTCAATGTTACAAGGTTCAGTTCACGGGTGGGTTGTGCCGAATGTCTGCCTGGATGTTATAAAGTGGCTGGTTGCTTAGGGCTGCAGGGGTCGTGGCCATAAGTCTGGTGACAACTTCGGTGTCGCCAGTACCAAGAGCCAGCTTTACAGCTTACGAGCACTGTTACGCGAGGCCACTGTCACGTTGAGTTTGGGACCGAAAGACACCTTGAACCCTGTTGCGAATGCAACACATCTTCCAGCCAATAGCAATTGCCAATTGATTCCATGTGCGGATGGCCGAATTCCTCCACGATCATGCAGTCAACCTTTTCAGTTCTTCAAAAAAGGAAGTTCAATATTTCTTCAGACACCCACATGTCCAATCGTTGATATACTCCGCCCAGCGGCACGTGTCGGCCGAATTCCTGGAATTATTACTGGAGTCGGAACCATCACAAAGATCCCGTTCCTGGACTTCCACGTCCATGTGTATGTTCAGTGCCCACTCTATTTCAATATCTTCTGTGTCCGTCACCGAGACTTCGTATTCGCGCCGCTACTGATCTTCCACTGTAGCCCTCCACGTGGGCTTACCATGGAATGAAAGATTGAATGCTCATGCTGCCCGAGAGCTCCACATGCAATGCCATCCTGGATGCACAGGCTTGTGGGAATTATAAAAGCCGCGGTTCCCCTTCTCCTCCTCCAGCAGATTGTTTTCTGGTTGCTCTCGTTACAGCAGGACAAACTAAACGACTGTTCGACATTCACCATGGCCCCCAAAGTGCATCTCCTCTCTGTGGCGGCTGGCCTGACAGCCTGCACCGGTGCTCTCGCCCAGGTTGACACGAAGTGGTACCGGCCATCCAGTGGTATCACCAACAACCTGACCAACGCGGTGTCCGGTTCCGGGGTCTACGGATTTATCTACGATTCCTCGCAGACGCCCGATGACAAGTACGGAGTATACAACTGGTGCAACATGCCCCACGTCCGCGCCCGCGAGTATCCCAAGCCTGCTACGGGGTTCAAGCTGGAATTCGTTGAGCTGGTACGAAACCCGAATTGTGCCCTAATAGAAGCTTCGCTGACAGAACTAGATTCACCGCCACCACAAGCGTACGCCGTACGCGTCCAACGCGTTCCCAGTTGAGCCGTACCAGTGGAACTGCGACGATCAAGCTCTGTACTTGTATGGTGAACCGTTCACAGGAAACCAGAGCAGCGCCGGGTACCGTAAGGGATACACCTCCCCCATCAACCCGTTTGTTCCTTCCGGATGGCTGGGCTCGTGCCAGTTCCCTCAAATCACCGCCGAGGGCCTCGACGACTCGTGGCAGCACGGAGCCGACCTTTACGGTGTCTATGGCGAGTTGCTCGGATTCCTCCCCACTCGCGGCAGCGAGGCTTGGAAAACGAAGGTTGCCTATCGTGTGACCAACAACCAGATCACCAGTCAAGTCGCGGGAATCCTGGCCAACGGCATGTGGGATACCACCGACAGACAGCCTCTCCTGGCCCAGATGAGCGGAATCGATAGCCTGGAGCCGCAGTATGGCTGCAGCGTCAGCTCGAACTTGTTCAACGACATCCGCTCGAGCAACAATGGCCCGTGGCGCCAGCACTTGACAGATTCTGCACCGCTGTTCGCGACTCTCGACAATCTTTCGGGCGTTCCCACGAATGACGGTGGCTTCCATGCTTCGTTCGACCACTACTACGACAACCTGTCAGCTCGCCAGTGCCACAGCAAGCCCCTGCCGTGCAAGCTGGTCAACGGCCAGAACTCGACCGACTGCGTCACTGAAGAAATGGCCGAGGCTGTTTACCGCATGGGACACTGGGAGTATAGCCAGATTTACCGCGACCACCCTTCCTCGCTCCCCGCCAGCGCGATGTCGATGGGTGTTTGGATTGCTGAGCTCGCTGCCAACATCCGCAGCGCCCTTGACCGCAAAAGCGAGGTGATTTACCGTCACAACGTTGCCCACGACGGCTCCACTTCGCGCTTGCTCTCTGTGCTGCAGATCGACGAGATGGTGTGGCCTGGTATGGGTGCGGAGGTGGTTTTCGAGATCTGGCGCAAGGAGGATGTCCCGACGTGCACTTCGTCGGCGCCGGCGACCACTACGACCCCTGCTGCAACCTGCAACCACGACAACTGCCTGCGCCAGATGATCCGCAACGAAGCACAGGCCAGCACTTTCTGCCCGACTTTCACTTCCGAGATTCCGTCTTGGCTAAGCAACTGTGCGGGAAGTGCTTCGCGCGTGTCGTCGGCCTGCGCTTGTGTCTCCACCCCGACCACGACCGCCACCGTGCCAGAGTGCACCGCGGCTGCGTCAAGCACTAAGCGGGATAATGCAGGCCGCTTTGTGCGTGTTCTCTTCGGTGGTCAGATCTTAAAGTCGTCCAGCCCCACGCTCGGCCTCATGGACATGATCCCGGTGGAGACGCTCCTTGCTTACTTTGATGCTCTTGTTGGCCAGAATGCCAGCCTTGTCAGTGGCAAGTGCTCGGGATCTATCGCAGTGTAAAAAGCTATCTGGACTGTATCCGGGGTTCGCAGACTTTGACATGAAGTGAAATGAATGAATGTATAGTTACCAAAAAAGGGTTATATTTTGACCTGACTTGTATTTAAAGCCGATGCTAGCTTACAACGCTAGTGGCGTCATGTCGTTGACGTCACATCACCAATCAGACATAACTAGATTTATCATAAGGGTAATATACCATGGGTTGTGCTCTTCGTTGTGTTGCTTTTCCCGTTCGTGTTTTCTTCGTTCTATAATCTGTGCTATTCCGTGCTGTTTTTGCTCTAATCTCTTTTTATTCTGCTCTTGTTTGCAAACCATTTCTCTTCCTAGTCTGAGGTTTCTTTTGAACGATTGACGACCAAGCAACATGGACAAAGTCCAGTCGAAGATGCCAACATGGACCCAGACTAAAACGCAAAGCAAAAAAGGGTTCGACAAGGTATGGGGTTGGGCTGACAAACTGGGAGCTCCCGTCAACCGATTCTCCAACCGCATTGGGAGTGAAGCGTTCTGGCCGACTACCCTTGACAAGGAAAGCGATAAAGCCGCGCGGATTCTCAGATCATTCTGTAGTAAGTTGTCACAAATTCGGCAAGCAGTATGTGTTGTCGTTTCCCGCATTCTTCTGTGCTAACACAATCAGAGGATGGATTTTACACGGAACCCGATAAGACGAACGCCGACGGCCCGAAATCGAAACAACGCGTCCTCAAAAAAATCCCCCAGAAAGTGATGCAAAATGCGGTCGGTATTGCCATTTTTACCACGATGCGCACGGGCCTGTGGGTGTCAGGAGCCGGCGGTTCCGGCGTCTTGGTTGCGCGCATGGAAGACGGGTCATGGTCGCCCCCCTCGGGCATTCTGCTACATACCGCCGGGCTTGGGTTTCTTGTGGGCGTCGACATTTATGACTGTGTTCTTGTTATCAATAACCGCAAGGCACTGGAGTCGTTTAGCAAATTGCGAGCTACCCTCGGAGGAGAGATTAGTGCTGTGGCCGGCCCGGTCGGAGCCGGCGGAGTTTTGGAAAACGACGGCAAATGGAAAGAGCTGAACAAACCGGTGTTCACATACCTCAAGTCCCGTGGATTTTATGCAGGGATCCAGGTGGACGGCACTATCGTCATCGAACGAACAGACGAAAACGCACGATTCTACGGACAGAAAATTGGCGTCGGCGATATTCTCGCGGGAAAAGTCCGACACCCCCCACCGGAGTTGAAGATGTTGATGGAAACACTCAAGGCTGCTGAGGGCCGCACCGATGTCGACATGGAACTCATGGAGGAGTTGGAAGGCCAGCCAGCGCCTGGCGATGTTGACATTGAGCCTATGTCGGACCAAAAGATATTTGGTGTGCCTAACCCGGAAGATCCCGATCCATTCGGCGTGTTGGCTTTGGAAAAAGAGGGACTGGGAATCAAAGAGGCGTCAACACATCAGCGGGTTTCGAGTCAGCAATTCGAGTACAACCCGAGTCCCACCAGCCCTGTCTTCAAGTTCCATCGCCGCAGTATCAGCCTGGCGGGAAGCAGCCGAAATAGCGTGACTTCGGGTCGCTGGAACGAGCCGTATATCACGTCTGATGCATCAACGCAGACCGATGTCTCTGACCGGGGTAGCCCAATTACAGACCATTCAAACGGACCCCCAGAGCTGCCGCCAAGAGAGAAGCAAGCATAGTCATGTGATCCAACCTAGAAGTGTATTTGTTCATATAGTTTTATAGATAAGATGGTCTGATGTCCCGTCAGTTTCGAGGTATCGGCGTTTCAATACAGTTGTGCTAAAGGATGATAGTAATCTGGACTCATAACAGTCTATAGCGAAACATCGACGGATGTGTTGGGTGTGTTACTGTTTTTGGCCCACATGAGATACGAAACACGTTTACAGGCCCCTCGATGACATTTGACTTGCTGTGCCTTGCCTCAGTAAGTTGTGATACGCCAAATGATATATCAACGAGGAAAACACTCGGCGTACGCGGATATGTGATGTCGGCCACCACTTACCTCTTTTGCACACAAAGTTCGCATCTTGAGTAAGCTGACACCCTTGCAGTTGGAGCTGAATTTCGCTTGCCCAACCCGATCCAACCCTGATACACCGGCCCTGGGATGAGCAAGTTTGAGTTGTTTTCATCGTGATGGATGTATATCTTGCTCGCACACTTGTTATCTAAGGGAAAGAAAGGGTGTCAGTGGCAATCATCTATCTATGTGTCGTGGCATTTCTCACCCAAATGATTAACAACTAAATCATTTACAGCATGAATGAACCCTACCAATGACAGCGAGGAAGGCGGCTGCGAGCACAGCAACGATGAGAAGAACAACATCAACAATGACAGCATCGACGTGGACGAAGACTAGCCCGGAGTCTAAGACATCGAAGCCATCACGTCGGTCTGGACGGTCTCTGGTTGCAACGCGTGGATATTTTGTGATGATGCTGCAGCAGTCCGCCTTGGGGTTCCTGACCAATTTTGTCGCCTCCTCATTTTCTCAACACTCTCTCACACCTACTGTCACTGTTGTCAGCAGCAGCATCATCGGCGGTGTGTGCAACCTGAGAGTGGCCGAGAGCCTCGACCTGTTTGGGCGCCCCCAAGGATATATTATTTCTGTTGGACTTCTCACCCTGGTCCTGATTGTGATGGCCTCATGCCGGAACGTTGAGCAGTCCGCGGCGGCTTCGGTATTCCACACGGTTGGGCAGGTCACGCTGTTTTATACAATCAAAATCCTAGTCGCAGACACGTCGTGATTAAAGGACTGTGGACTGATGATTACCCTGACATCGTCTCCCAATATTATCACGGTGTGGCTGTCTGGCCCAGTTTCCGAGGCATACCTGAACGGGCCTGGGTGGCGGTGGGCACTTGGTACATTCTCCATGATGGTGCCAATATTCACGCTGCAACTGTGGGGAATCTTGGAATACAAGATGAGAAAGGCGAGGCAGGGCAAAAAGCATGAGAAGACGGCACAGTCGCTGGGGTACCATCTGCGCGAGTTTGACGTTGTTGGTCTTGTGCTGCTGGGCGTCTTGTCGCTCCTTTTGCTCTTGCTCAATCTGTACTCCCTACAGGCAGATAGCTGGAAGTCGCCGATGATCATCTGCTTTCTGGTGTTTGGCGCTTAATGTTGTGGTTACTGTCGGCTTTGGCATCTGGGAGCGGCGTGCGCCCGTGGCGTTTAACCCCTACCGGCTGCTGCTGGTCCGCAGGGTGCTGGGCTCCTATCTTGTCCGGTCGACACTGTTTATCGGTTACAGTTGCTAGGCCTCGTTCTTTATATCGTTTCTAGTGGTAGTGTACAATCTTGATGTCACGACTTCCAGCTATGTGCTGAATGCCTTCAGCGCCGGTGGCAGTGTGATGTGTATTTTTGTTGGCTGGTATATCCGCACGATTCCGTGCCATCACGCTGTACGCGGTGCTGGGAATGGAATGCTAATAAATTTCCGGCAGCCGGGAATGAGTGTTGGACTGGTTGTCATGTGCTAGATCATTCTGGAAATCTCGTTTGGCGTTGTCATGAGTGCGGACTCGGTGGCCACAATGGCGGCAGCTTCCCACTAGTATGTTTGCTGGGGTAATGGTAGTGGTCAGCCTTATGTCAAGCATTGACGAGGCCATTAGCCTGAAAGTCGCTTCTGCTATCTGGCAGTCGATATTTCCTGCTGCCCTAGCTAAGTATCTCCCGGCAAGCGAACAGGAAAATCTAGTCGCCATTTATGCAGACTTAAACATGCTGCTGATGTATCCTGTCGGTTCAGATACGCGACTGGCAAACCAAAACGCATACGGCGACGACCAGAAGAAGATGCTGATTGCAGCCACGGCTGTCTGGGTTCTGAGTTTCCTACGGGCGGCCATGTGGCGCGATATTGATGTTAAGGAGGATGACCAAGACAGGGGAAATGCCATATAGCGAGAAGAGTTCATCTTGGCCAAAGACTGTGAAACTAGCGAATACGGAATTGAAATATCGTGAGTCCTGTTGGAGCTTCAAGTTGATCGAATCGACGATGAGGGTATTGCATCCTTTCCATTTGTGAAGAAGAAAAGTTGAGAAAAAACAATCGATTGTCGGCATGAAACAGGAGAGTCGAGCGCTTAGAGCGACATAGCCACGGAAATTAGCGCGCGGTTCACTCTAAATGCACGCCGTTCAAATTTTGGGTCTCGCCCGACGCCGGTATGGTGGTTCGCTGTTTCAAAGACAGGACTCAAGAAGGCCTAATATCCTGGCCCTGAACAAGGCTTACGGGTTACCCTTCCCCGAGCCGCTAAACCCTGCCTAATTTTATATTAGCGCTCGAGTTGGTTCCTTCAATGTCCCTCCCAACGACTGAAAAACGTACTGCACACGTTTGATAGGTGACATGAACCCAAGTCTGCGACATGCCGCATGCGCAGGTGCTGGAGACAAGCCTCACCCGATTCCAGATTCGGCATCCACATCAGATTCTGAACCAACCACAATATGTTCTTGAGGCCTAAGGTCCAGCTCAAACGTCTGTATTTTAACAAATTTTTTTTTTGGCTAAACGTAGGGTGACGCCGTGTGGACTTCAACTTAGGCGCCGGGTCGGCCCTTACCTCCCGCCCGCACCTGGCAAGCTGAAGAAGGCATGCACTTGCTATCCCTGTTTCATCTTTTTTGAGTCCCTTTCTATTAACACTGGCATCAGGTCAGGTAGGTACGAACGTGGATATATATTGAGGAACAGAGCCTTTCGTTGGGATGTTCTGGTGATATTTTGCTTGCTCCCTCCCCAGACATCAGAACCTGTACCACTTTGACTATTCCTCTCCATCAGCCTTCATCTTCTTCTTCCATATTCAACAATGTCGATAGTTCTCTTCAGCATCGAGCCTTTCAGCGATAGCGAAGTCATCGACCACCCCCACAACCGCCGCTTTCTCAAAACCGATAATCAGATAATCTACCTGCCGGATTGTGCCGAAAGCAGTGCCGCGAGCATACCGCCTTCTGAAGCGAGTGATTCCTTCTATGTATCTGAGCCTCCCAGCGAGTTCAAGCCGGCTTTCCTTGAGATCACGTCAGACCACACACCGCGGGACCCAAGTTGCGGATTTCAATTCGGTCGGGATCCTGAGAAATGCGACATTCTTCTACCATGGGGTCGGGCCGCTGTGTCGGGAGTGCAGTTTTCCGTGGGTTCAGATATCACCGGTTCACCAATCTTGAGAAACCGCAGCAGCTATGGAACCAACTTCAGCAACGGCCCGATCATAACTTGCGTTGATGGGAACCATCTCATTCCCAAAGCCACCGGCATCACCACAATGTGTGGAAGAGGGGCCAACCCGCGCCATATTCAATTGCGGTTTCCACTCGCCTGGTCTCCAACATACAGTGGCCGAATTGCTCAGCCGACACCCAATCTTCCTTTGATCCAGCAACCACGAAGCCCTAGACCATCTGACAGCATCCCGTCGCCCTATCATCGGCTGGAAACCATTGGCAAGGGTGGAATGGGTACTGTCTATAAAGTTCTTCATGTACTGAACCATAGACTATATGCCCTGAAAACCTTTAACGACTCTAATCGGGTTGCCATCATGGAGGCCAGTATGCTACACTCGCTAGACCATGTATGTCCACCCATATCTCCTTCAATTCACTCCCTCTCCCTCTCTCTCTCTCTCTCTTCGCTCCCCCCTGCCATGAAATGTCGATATGTATAATTAATTATAGAACGTTTACTTATTTCACTAATCCCTCAGGATAACATTGTCAAATTCCATAACTTTTCCATGGCAAACCCCCGGACAGAGTTAGTTATGGAACTCATCGCCGGCCCAAATCTTGCGAAAGCCTTTCAAAGCCAACAACTTTATGGTCATGAAGCAATACGCGAATCTGGCCGTCAGATTCTATCTGCTCTGGACTACCTCCACCATCGTGGGGTCATCCACCGTGACATCAAGCCCACTAACATTATGGTGAGCCGATTCTCCCCACTGTGGGTTAAGGTTGGCGACTTTGGCCTGGCGTGTGAGCTCAAAAATGCCATCGGCGATACCGGCACCTACCTATACATGGCACCGGAAACCTTCTCCGGCCAATTATATTCTTCTCAAGTCGACATCTGGTCTTTCGGCATGACAATTCTTGTTCTCCTTAACGCCGTTCCACACCGATATCGTGATGTTGTTGTTGCATACCGTGCCAGAGCAATCTATCAAAGCTTAGTACAAACACCCCAGTCGACCTTGAAGGACTGCCTCCTCCGCCTGCTGAGCTACAACCCTTTCCACAGACTCACAGCTCATCAGGCGCTCGAGCATCCTTACTTTCAGGAGGGCCGTAAAGATGCCGTCGTTGATTCTGGTTCCTCAATGGAGATCTGTGAGCCAAGTGTGTCCAAAGCAAAGAAGCCTGGCCTAGTTGCCCAAACCAACATTCCCATAATCCCAGACCACACAATGCATAGTCGCCACAACCCACCACAGACGCTGCCTGTCCCTAGCAGAAGCCCTAGCCCATACTCTGAAATGGAAGATGACCTCACCCCAACGGCAAGTCCACGATTTGATGCACAGTCCCGGACGATGACCACAGATCTGGACTCCGTTTCTCCCATGGAAGCAGGGCCCGGGATGATCGCCAATGCTCTGGAGAATCAAGACACCCCGCATTCCGCTGCCAAGGACCCTCGTGTGTGGTCCACCACTGTGCAACCATCAACAACTGTAACCACTAGATATGTCAGTATTCTCTCGCTCTCGCATACTTCTGTCACTGCCAATAGTTCTGGTCTAACTTTCAATATTGTGGATATAAAAAGGACATCCAGACTCCCAATGCTCCATCCCAGGATATAACTCCGCCACTGGTTTGGTCCGCGATCGTGAACAACGTCATTGTGGAGATGCGCCAGTCCGACTACAAGGTCCGTCTGGAGGCGCTGATGGAGTGTATCGGCAAGAAGATGACGGCAAAATACGTGCAGATGCTTAAAGACCGGAGTCTGATCGAGAAGGACAGCTTCGGTAGCTGGATCCCTATCCTCGATGCTGAGCTCCTCAGCGCGGAGATCAAAGTACACTGGGCGCTTGCCCGGCTATTCCAACAAGCGCCTGCAACCTTACGGCCAGCCCCGGGCCACGTCAACTACTTTAGTACGCATTACGGCTTCCATAAGCTACAACTCGGCGCAGTGGATCTTGCCTACCATCCAGTGGACCGCTTGGTCAACATGACGCAGGTGTGTAAATATTCTGATGTGAAGCTGGACTGGGTGCTGCGGGACTGCAGGACGGAGACCGTCCGGAAGTTAGCTCTGAACACTGGGCCCCTATGGCAGCGTGGCACTTATATAGACTACGATACTGCTATAGAGGCTGGCAGCCGTAATAATGTAAATGTGGAACCCATCCGCTATTTAAGAAGACAGGCAAGTGGGTAGTTATTTAAATAGAGTTTATTTTTATTTTTATTTAATATATTTCTTCTAGATATATTCTATGATTCCTAGTTATATAATCGAAAGGACTAATAAATAGGTTATAATTATAAGGCACGTATAGAGAAATATATAAGAAGGGAAGCTTAAATTCTTTTCTATCTTAAGATATTTCCTATAAAAGTGCGGTATTCTATCTGCTTCCCCCCCCCCCTCTACCTTTTCCATCTGCCTCCTTCTATCTGCTTCCCCCCCCTCCCCCCCCTCGACCTTTTCCCTCTGCTTTTTCTATCTACTTCTTCCCTCTGCCTTTTCCCTCTACTTCTTCTATCTACTTCTTCTATTAGAATGTAGGAAAAGTAGTTAGAATAGAAGCGTAGCTTCACTAGTAATACTATTAGTAAAGGTAGGGGTATAGCACCTATTCTGCAGCGTCCAGGGCCCCCCCCCGCCTATATAAAAATTTACCCGGCCTAGCTATTTTAACTAGCTATTTCGAGCGAACGGGCCAGGGCCCCCCGTCTAGGGCCCTACTAATTCGCTCGAAATAGTAAGTATCTTTCTAGCTATAGGGTATATTAGTATAGCTAAATATACGGGCTCGTTCGAGCGAAATAGCTAGTATAGCACCCATTCTATAGCGTCCAGGGCCCCCCCGCCTATATAAAAATTTACCCGGCCTAGCTATTTTAACTAGCTATTTCGAGCGAACGGGCCAGGGCCCCCCGTCTAGGGCCCTGCTAATTCGCTCGAAATAGTAAGTATCCTTCTAGCTATAGGGTATACTAGTATAGCTAAACCGTCTAGGGCCCTACTAATTCGCTCGAAATAGTAAGTATCCTTCTAGCTATAGGGTATACTAGTATAGCTAAATATACGGGCTCGTTCGAGCGAAATAGCTAGTAGAAATAGCTAGTATAGCTATATATACGGGCTTATTCGAGTGAACTAGCTAGTAGAAATAGCTAGTACTAGCTTATTCGAGTAAACTAGCTAGTAGAAATAGCTAGTAGAAATAGCTAGTATAGCTATATATACGGGCTTATTTAAGTAAACTAGCTAGTAGAAATAGCTAGTACTAGCTTATTCGAGTAAACTAGCTAGTAGAAATAGCTAGTACTAGCTTATTCGAGTAAACTAGCTAGTAGAAATAGCTAGTACTAGCTTATTCGAGTAAAATAGCTAGTTTAGCTATATATACGGGCTTATTCGAGTAAACTAGCTAGTAGAAATAGCTAGTACTAACTTATTCGAGTAAACTAGCTAGTAGAAATAGCTAGTACTAGCTCGTTTAAGTAAAATAGCTAGTCTAGCTAAATACGCGGGCTCGTTTAAGCGAAATAGCTAGTAGAAATAGCTAGTACTAGCTCGTTTAAATAAAATAGCTAGTAGAAATAGCTAGTATAGCTATATATACGTACTTATTCGAGTAAACTAGCTAGTAGAAATAGCTAGTATAGCTATATATATAGGCTCATTCGAGTAAACTAGCTAGTAGAAATAGCTAATACTAGCTCGTTCGAGCGAAATAGCTAGTAGAAATAGCTAGTAGAAATAGCTAGTATAGCTATATATACGGGCTTATTCGAGTAAACTAGCTAGTAGAAATAGCTAGTACTAGCTTATTCGAATAAATTAGCTAGTAGAAATAGCTAGTATTAGCTTATTCGAGTAAACTAGCTAGTAGAAATAGCTAAGTAGCTATATATACGGGCTTATTTAAATAAAATAGCTAGTAGAAATAGCTAGTATAACTATATATATAGGCTTATTTAAGTAAACTAGCTAGTAGAAATAGCTAGTACTAGCTCGTTCGAGCGAAATAGCTAGTAGAAATAGCTAGTACTAGCTCGTTTAAGCGAAATAGCTAGTCTAGCTAAATACGTAGGCTCGTTCGAGCGAAATAGCTAATAGAAATAGCTAGTACTAGCTCGTTCGAATAAACTAACTAGTAGAAATAGCTAGTATAGCTATATATATAAGCTTATTTAAATAAAATAGCTAGTAGAAATAGCTAGTATAACTATATATACGGGCTTATTCGAGTAAACTAGCTAGTAGAAATAGCTAAGTAGCTATATATACGGGCTCGTTTAAATAAAATAGCTAGTAGAAATAGCTAGTATAACTATATATATAGGCTTATTTAAGTAAACTAACTAGTAGAAATAGCTAGTACTAGCTCGTTTAAGTAAAATAGCTAGTAGAAATAGCTAGTACTAGCTCGTTTAAGTAAAATAGCTAGTAGAAATAGCTAATACTAGCTCGTTCGAGTAAATTAGCTAGTAGAAATAGCTAGTATAGCTATATATACGTGCTTATTCGAGTAAACTAGCTAGTAGAAATAGCTAGTATAGCTATATATACGGGCTTATTTAAGTAAACTAGCTAGTAGAAATAGCTAATACTAGCTCGTTCGAGCGAAATAGCTAGTAGAAATAGCTAGTACTAGCTCGTTTAAGCGAAATAGCTAGTCTAGCTAAATACGCGGGCTCGTTCGAGCGAAATAGCTAATAGAAATAGCTAGTACTAGCTTATTTAAATAAACTAGCTAGTAGAAATAGCTAGTATAGCTATATATATAGGCTTATTTAAATAAAATAGCTAGTATAAATAGCTAGTATAACTATATATACGGGCTTATTCGAGTAAACTAGCTAGTAGAAATAGCTA
>LNGK01000002.1:8867-26586 GCA_001510575.1 Knoxdaviesia capensis | reverse complement strand
CTAGCTCGTTCGAGCGAAATAGCTAGTAGAAATAGCTAGTGTAGCTATATATGCGGGCTTATTCGAGTGAACTAGCTAGTAGAAATAGCTAATGCTAGCTCGTTCGAGTAAACTAGCTAGTAGAAATAGCTAGTGCTAGCTCGTTTAAGTAAACTAGCTAGTAGAAATAGCTAGTGCTAGCTCGTTTAAGTAAACTAGCTAGTAGAAATAGCTAGTACTAGCTCGTTCGAGCGAAATAGCTAGTAGAAATAGCTAGTACTAGCTCGTTCGAGCGAAATAGCTAGTAGAAATAGCTAGTACTAGCTCGTTCGAGCGAAATAGCTAGTAGAAATAGCTAGTGCTAGCTCGTTCGAGCGAAATAGCTAGTAGAAATAGCTAGTATAGCTATATATACGGGCTTATTCGAGTGAACTAGCTAGTAGAAATAGCTAATACTAGCTCGTTCGAGTAAACTAGCTAGTAGAAATAGCTAGTGCTAGCTCGTTTAAGTAAACTAGCTAGTAGAAATAGCTAGTGCTAGCTCGTTCGAGCGAAATAGCTAGTAGAAATAGCTAGTACTAGCTCGTTCGAGTAAACTAGCTAGTAGAAATAGCTAGTACTAGCTCGTTTAAGCGAACTAGCTAGTAGAAATAGCTAGTGCTAGCTCGTTTAAGCGAAATAGCTAGTAGAAATAGCTAGTGCTAGCTCGTTCGAGCGAAATAGCTAGTAGAAATAGCTAGTGTAGCTATATATGCGGGCTTATTCGAGTAAACTAGCTAGTAGAAATAGCTAATACTAGCTCGTTCGAGTAAACTAGCTAGTAGAAATAGCTAGTGCTAGCTCGTTTAAGTGAACTAGCTAGTAGAAATAGCTAGTACTAGCTCGTTCGAGTAAAATAGCTAGTAGAAATAGCTAGTACTAGCTCGTTCGAGCGAAATAGCTAGTAGAAATAGCTAGTATAGCTATATATACGGGCTTATTCGAGTGAACTAGCTAGTAGAAATAGCTAATACTAGCTCGTTTAAGCTAAATAGCTAGTAGAAATAGCTAGTAGAAATAGCTAGTGCTAGCTCGTTCGAGCGAAATAGCTAGTAGAAATAGCTAGTATAGCTATATATACGGGCTTATTCGAGTAAACTAGCTAGTAGAAATAGCTAATACTAGCTTGTTTAAGCGAACTAGCTAGTAGAAATAGCTAGTGCTAGCTCGTTCGAGCGAAATAGCTAGTAGAAATAGCTAGTGCTAGCTCGTTCGAGTAAACTAGCTAGTAGAAATAGCTAGTACTAGCTCGTTCGAGTAAACTAGCTAGTAGAAATAGCTAGTACTAGCTCGTTCGAGTGAAATAGCTAGTGGAAATAGCTAGTGCTAGCTTATTCGAGCGAAATAGCTAGTAGAAATAGCTAGTGCTAGCTCGTTCGAGTAAACTAGCTAGTAGAAATAGCTAGTGCTAGCTCGTTCGAGTAAACTAGCTAGTAGAAATAGCTAGTACTAGCTCGTTCGAGCGAAATAGCTAGTAGAAATTATGATTCCTAGATATATAGTCTAAAGGACTAATAAATAAGTTATAATTATAAGGTACGTATAGAGAAATATATATAAAGGGAAGCTTAAATTTTTTCTATCTTAAGATATTTCCTATAAAAGCGCGGTAGATATCTACCTTTTATAGGTCTTTTACTAGCTCTTTAAGGCATTTATATATATATAGATATATACCTAAATACTTACCGCTAAGTAGTATCTATATATATTAGTATACGTTTATACGTAATTATAATATACTCTAACCTATTTAGGGATCTATAAGATCCCCTTTCTTAACTAAATCGTCCGCGATATACCTTTAACTAGTAAAAGATATTAAAAGGACTTCCCTTTATATAATTTTATACTTATACTACGAGCGGTTTTTAATTATTTTTATATTTTTCTAGGGGTCCTCTTTTTTTATCCTTTTTAACTTTTCTAAGCGTATCGAAAGAAATATAATATAAAGCGAGTCTAAATAGTAGTTAGATAGGAATAATAATAGTAATCGATAGGAAAATAGGTATCTAGTATAATAAAAGGGAACTTCCTATTTATAGCGTTTTAGGTAGCTATAGGCACCGTTTCATCCGTCTAACGATATAAATACCTTAGTATTAGATAGTATTAGGGGGGATTAAGAATACTACGATACCTAATTAGATAGTAACGGCCTATACTATACTATATAGGTAGTAATTACGTAATTCGTCTACCTATTATTAGTTAATATAAGCGGGCGCTACGCTAGGGAATTAGGCTATAAAGATAGCGGGGACCGGGGCGTTAGGGAAAGGGGGTACTATTACGATAGCGGTAGCTACTATTAGCGCGGCTATTAGCGTAAATACTAGTATTATAGGTATAATAGCGGCTCTACTAGCTAGTATTAATATAGTAATAGCTAGTATAATAGGTACTACTACTAGCGGAGCTACCGTAGGTACCGGCGGGGGTCCTCCCTTAATAATATTAATTTTAGCGCCCTTAGTAGCTAAAAAGAGAGGTAATATATATGCCGAAGTCGGGGCTAGCGCTAAAGCTATACGCTATAAGCGTATAATAGTTAGTTAAATAGGTACGAGGTATCCCGTAAAGGTATATAATATAGCTACGGTATTAATAAAACGGCTTACGTTATTAAATTCCTCGCTATTTAACTTCCGATTAGCGGCCGTAGCGCCTCTATTATAGACGAATAGATACTTAGCTACGGCGATATCCCGTAGCGCTCGGGTTTACGTACTTAGCGTATTAATCTAATTCTCGTTAGTATCTATAAAGGTATCTATTTCGGCCGATATATTACTAGGTACTTAGTAATTAGCCTAATAGTTATAGTATTCGGTATAAGTATTCTATATAACGTTATTAATAACGTATCGATAGTAGAGAATACCCGGGTATTCGATACGTCTTAGTACGTATTAGGTATACGGAATCGGCTCGATAACTCCGATTATAGCGGTAACGCGCGGTACGTTTATAGCAGGAGTAGCGGTAGGGGGAATAGCGGCTATAGTAAGTAATAAGGTATTATTAGCGTTATTATTATTATTATTAGTAGGCTATTAAGAGATATTATTATTATTTATAATATAAATAGTAGGCTTAGTAAGTAGAATAGCTATTAATAGTATTAGTAATAGGAAAGATAGATAGGAAAGGGATAATAGTAATAAGAGAGATAAAGAACTATCTAATTCTAAATCGTTTATAGCTAGAGATCGCTAGCTTCTTATACTTCTTCGTTAGTCGTATAACTATTCGTTTCTTTATTTATTATAAATAGGAAAGAATTTAGCTTTTTATCGTAAAAGGTAAGGTTATTACGGCGTTTATTATACTATAGTAGTCCTTATTAGCTAATATAGTCCTAATAGCTATTAAACTAGGTAGTTACCGAGAAAAGCGGGTCCCGGAGGATAGAAGGGATAGCCGGATAAAGGACGTTTAAGTTAGTCACGGTATTTAGAATATCGTGCTATAGCGGTATTATACTTATTCGGTATTAGATAGTATAATTAGCACTTCCTTCCCCTCCTTTCGTCGTACGAATATAAGAAAGGCGATAGTTAGCCGCGTAAATATAAGTAGCTAGCGTAAAGCGCGGGAATTAGGAATAAAGAAAAGAAGAAAGAAAAAAAAATAGTATATAGGCGTAGCGGTAAGTCTAGAGCGTTTTATTAATTATTAATATAGTAAAACGGGTTAAAAGTAGGGAAATACGCGGGAAAAAATCGGAAAAAGCATATAAAAGGCGGAATATTAGCGGTAATAGCGGTAAAATAAAAAAAGAATAATAAAAGAAAAATTTTAAAAAGGGAAAATAATATAGCTTAATAGTAAGGCGTAGCTAAAAATAAAAATAGAATAAAGGAAATTAAGATATAGATAGAATTAGGATATAAATAGGGGATAACTATAGAACGAATATTATAAAGGAAAAATAAAATAATAGATAAAAAATAAAAAGGAAAAAAATAGTATAAGGTAAGGTAACTATCTACTAATAGACGATAGACGCTTACGATCTAGCTCGAGAAGGCGATAACTAGTATACTAAAGGCTACGAATAAGCTAGCCGTCCTCGACGTACGCTAGGAATAAGTTAAACCTATTATAGCGTTTATTAAGCCGATAACCGCCTAGTAACTCTAGAGTATAGGTATTACCTTAGTAAATATCGATAATAAGTTACGGTCCGTCGTAGAATAGCTCGTATTTATACTTTTATAGTTAATATTATAATATCTAGTTACCTTTACTAAAAATATAGTACGTAGCCTTATCGTTCTATAATATAATACGGATATATATTCAGTATACCTTTACGGAGTTAGATACTAGGCGAACGGTCTTAAATAACTATTATTCGCGAGCTAAATCTTACTAGGAGGCGATAACTTCGTCTATAATAGGCTCCCGTTCGTATAGCGTAGTAATATAGGTAGCGCTATCGTAGGGCTCGGTACCGAAAAGTAAGTAATACGGGGAAAAGCTACTTATTTACGGTCTATTTAGGTAGATACGTATAGCTTTAAGAATAATTATTAGCTAATCGATATCTTCTCGGTTTTTAGTATTAATACCGGCTAGATAGCTAGCGATATACTTAATTTACCCGTTAAAGCGCTTAACTCGGCTATTTATCCGTAGATAGTATATTATTATACGATACTATTATATAAGGGGGTTATAGTTAGCGAGGAGGGTCCTAAATTCGTTAGAGTTAAAGGGGGTACTATTATCAGTAATAATCTTAACTAGCGGTCCGAATATTACGTAAATACGTATTACTAGTAACTTCGTAGTAGCTAAAGTACTATTACGAGGGTCTATAGCTACTATAGCGTAGCTAGTAACATACTCAACTACCGTTAATAGCTATATCCGTTTATTATTAATAATAAAACGGCTAGTAAAGTCTATTCCCTAGCGTATTAATAGTTATACGGTTAGTATCGGTCGTAGCGATTCCGTTACTTCGAGAGGCTTTTATAGTAATTAATATTCTATATACTATTAAACGGCTTTATTCGTAATTAAAATTAAGTTAGGATACTATACTCGTTTAGCTAATAGCGTATATAGGGTACTAACGCGCGTATAGCCTTCTAGCTTATAGACCTTAATAGCTTCTAAAACGGAGGCCTTATACGTTAATATCTTTATTAGGATACGGTTAATAACGGTATATACTTCGCCGTAAAAGATAGCGAAATAGTCTTAAACGAAGGTTAAAGGGATACGATAGGGGAGTAGATAGCTATTCTCTAGGTAGTTAATAATATCCTAGATATCGTACTATCTAAGGTTATCTAACTTCTTAATATTAGGGGCGATTAGCGTATCGTTCGTAGGTTATTCGGTATTTATAGTATTACTCGGATACTATTTAGTATCGTTTTACGGTAGTCGCGCTAGTAGACGTATCTTAAATCGTTAGTTTAGTAGTTTAGGGGTCTCGTTATTAATAGTAGGAAAGGCGTCGGTTAGCGTATTATTATTATTCGTTTTATACCCTTCCTCTTTATTCGTTACGAGCGTTATATCTATACGCGGCCGTAATAACTAATTAGCTAAAATATTAGCCTTACTAGATCAGTAGTAAATACGTACGCTATAGTATACGATTATATTAAGAAATCGTAATATTCTAGCTAGCTATTCCTACTTAGTAGTAAAAAGGCGTAGGGTTTTATAGTTAGTAATAATAGTAATCTTAACGGCCTCTAACTAGCTCCTCTAATACTATAATAATATAATAATAGTAAGTATTTCTCTCTCCTAGGTACTATATCGCTATTAGGTCTTTAATAAAACGGCGCTAAAGTACGTAACTAGGCGTAAAACGCTACGTTTATTATTAGAATCGCGTTATAGTTAGAATAACGTAATACCGATAATATAATTAGAAGCGTTAGTCTTAAGTATTAATAAGAGTATATAGTCGTAGTTACGTAGCTCCGGGAGGGAGGCTATAATATCGCGAATATCGCGCTAGGCTTATAATAACTCGTTATCTAGTTATACTTATACGCCTTTAAGCTTATCTACTCCGGTATACTTATAGAGTAGACGCGTTTTATATACGAAGTAAGGGATAAAGCGGCGTAAATAGCTAGCGGTATTTAAAAAGCTACGGATCTTAATAATAGTAATAAGCGCTAGTCTTTTACGGACGGTAGCTACTTTCTTAGGATCTAAATAAATACCGTAGATAGAGATAATTATTCTTAAAAACTTACCTTCTTTAATAAACTATTCGTACTTCTTAAGGTTTAATAATAGTCGATAGCGGCTTAATTAGCGTAGAATAACGACTATTCTCTTAGCTAATTCTATTATTATCTTACCTTAAATATAAATATTATCTAAAAGGCCTATAGTAAAGGTACGTACCGGCTTAAGGACCTTATTTATAAAATACTAGAAGGTTATAGGTACGTTTATAAAGCTAAATAGTATACGAAGCTATTCGTATTATCTAAACGGTATAGAAAACGCTATCTTTAGTACCGCCTCGGGGTCTATAACTATCTACTAAAAGCTATCTTCTAGGTCGAGAAAGGTATAGAATCGGTATCTAGCGGCCTATTAAAGGGAATCCTCGATATTTAGTAGTAGATAAGCTACCTTTCGCGTAACTTTATTTAACGTACGGTAGTTAATTACGAAATAGTATCTAAGCCGGTTATTACTAGGGAGGGGCTTCTTAAGGGGTAATAGTATAGGTATAGACTATAAGGAGTTAATAGCGTATCGAATAATATTAAGTAAGAGTAGTTTATTAGTAAATTCCTTTATAATTTTACGTTAGTAAGGGCTATAACGGCGTAGGGGGAGAGATCTAGGTTTAGTATTAGCGGTCTTAATATTATACTAAATACGGGCCTTTACGTCTAGTCTAGTATCGAAATACCGTAGAATAAAGACGAAGGTATTATCGTCGAAGGCCTTTCGTATAATTATTAGGGCTTCGGTATTTACTTTCTTCTATTAGTTTTCTATAATAATATAGGTACTACGAATAGTATCGCGCTTTATACGCTCTTTCGTAAGTAATAGTTACTTCTTATACTTGGGTAATAGCTCTTCGTTAAATTCGATAGTTACTTAGTTAGTATTTACTATTTTAAGAAACGTTTATTAAGGTAAAGGAGTACCTTTATACTATTACTTAGTAAGGTACGTAATAAAGGGAAACGATTTAGAGGTAATATAAGAGAGGGTATAGGTATCGGGATCCGTAAGTAAAATACTATAAATATATATCGATAGAGGTAAAGGGAGGTTCTTATCGTAGAAAGAGGTAGGATTATCGTAAAAAGGGGTAATATTATCGTAAGAAGAGGTAATATTTATTAGACTAGAATCGGTAGTAGAGGTAGTATAGGTAATAGCGATATTATCTCGTCTCTAGGGAGGGTAGAAATATAGAATAACGGGGGAATCGCGTAGGAGTATAAGCTTTATCGTGCTATTAGCGTCGGTATAACCGAGTTTCGTAGCTCCGCTTTAGCCGATAGTTAGGTCGGTAAGGTAGGTACCGTTAGTAATAATACTAGCTACTATAGAAATAACCTTAGATAGTCCGTTAATAATCGTTAATTAGAAGGAAATAACGATATCGTTAATAATAGCGAAGCTACTATTACCGCCTAGGCTACTAAGGCGTAGAGGGTTAGCGGATCGGTACGGCGCTAAATAACGACGGGCATACGATTTAGAGACGAATACGCTAGCTATTCTAGTATTAATAAATACTATAAGCGGCGTTTATTAGTTATTTATTAGTAAACTAGTATAGAGGTAATATTATTTACGGTATCCTTTACGTTATAGCTATTTTATTAGTATCTTACTAATTAACGTTAATTCCTCTACTAAAGGGATTATAAATAGTATAGAATAGTAGGTAACGTTAGCGAAATAGTTATCGTCTACGTCTAAGCCCGTAGCTTCTAAGAGGGGAGATCCTTTAGGAGATAAGTCTTCTTTCTATATAGGGTATATATTATAAATAGCGGGTTTCTTATCCCCTCTCCTATTATTCCGCTATCCTTTATCTATTATTAATCTATCTTTATTCCTAGAGGGGTAGGGAGTAGGGGAACGGTACGTCTTTCGGTCCTAAGACGGTCTTCGTAAATAGTTACGGTTACGGGAAGTATTTCGAGAATAGTTATGAGGCTCGCGGGAATAACTACGATTATCTATCGTTCGGCCTCTATTTATCGTGAAACGCGTGTTTTAACGCGCCTTTTAATATCGATCGTTATTCTCGGTACGTAGCTCCGTATATTCGCGAACCTAATAACCTATCTTTCTATATCGGAAACACGTGGATTTATCTCTATCTTTATCTTACGTGATATAATTAAGTACTTCTTTACGGGTTCTAAATTATAGCGTTTCTCCTTTTTCCTTAGTCTTCGGCGTACTATTTAACTAAGCGGCGTATAATTATCTAGTTTTTAATAGGTAATAGGTAGTATTAACTATAATATAGATACTAGAGTTAGGGGTTATATCCTACCGTATCTTATACTATAAGTCCGTAATATTATAACGTAGAATATCCTCTATTATACGTCGAATATAGTATATTTCGAGTAAGTTATTAGTAGAATTCTATACTATTTTAGCTAAAAGTTCGATAGCTTTATATTCGGACTTATTCTAATAATTAAATACGAGAGCTATAAATACGCGCGAAGGGGTAGATATTAGTATACGATTAGAGATAAATATTAGTATAAATTCTATTAATATAGGCTATAGTATATCGGTATACTATTAAATAAAATACTAAAGGGGTATAAATTCGCTTCTAATTACTAATAGTATTCTAGACGTCTAATACGTATATAGAATTATAGATTTATATAAGTAGGTCTAAATACGTACTAATTATACTATAACTATATAGTCTACCTTACTTAAGTAGTTACTTTATAGCTAACTAATAGCTTTTTTACTATTTTTCTTACGATCCTCTCTATTATTAATATCCGATAGGAGTATTAGCTCTAGAAACGTCGCTTAGAGGTATTAATACTACTTAATAGCGTACTTATCGTTTATTAAAGGGGTATTATACTTTATTAAACTACCTTCGATAACTAAATTCCCGTTTTCTAAACGAGGGCTTAGGAATCGTCTTTTAATAGCTAGCTATAATAGTAATATAAAGCCGTTAATACTAATATTAGTAAACGGTTTACTTTTAGGTCTTAGATATAATTTCGCTTAAAATATTACTTTAGGGGGTATCGTTTATAAGGGTATTCGCTAGAATAGTATAGGAAATATTAGAAATATACTACTATCGTATACTCCTTATCTATATATATAACCTTATTATCCTTCTAAAACCGTACTACTTATACTTCTTAGTATTTATAATATAATATACGGTACCGAGGGCTAGTTTTTCGTTAGTTAGACGCTAGTTATAGGTAATAACGGGTTATTAGCTATGGTTACGTTAGAAAGGGGGCTCTTTCTACCTAGGTCGGTAGGTAATAGTAGTCTTATTATCTACGGACTAGCTAATAATAGCGAGGGAGTAGGAAAAGAGGATAAGGTAGCTATAGCTATAGCTAGTAAGTTACTATAGCTTATAGCGTCTATTAGCTTTTCTAGAAGCTTTTCTATTATCGTACTAATAACGGTATTTATATTATCGGTACGCTTTTTCTCTCTTACTTATCTATTAAAGTTAGACTCTATACGGTCCGTAAGTAGCGCTTTTATTATTTACTTTAATTCCTCGATCGTAATAGACTCGGTATATTAAGGTAGTAGACTACTAGCCGGCTAAGCCGGTAGGATATTTATCCCGTTATCTATAGCCTTTCCTTTCCCTCGTCTTATTATTATCTAACGATTATATATAATAGGGGTTACTTCCGTAGGGGGTTATAGCTCCTTAACTAGTAACTTACCGGTTTATAGGTTAGTTATAGCGCTTACCTTACTTAAGGCTTTAAGGTTATAGGTAATACTTTTATCTCTTTTACGTAGAATATATTATTCTTTATCTAATATTCGGCGTAAAAGCGGATATTAGCGGTCTAGGCTTACTAGGAAATAAGGGGGTTAGGGATATAAACCGATAGTAAGTAGGAGCGAAAAGGAATAAATAGGGAAAACTAGGGTATAATAGTCGTAAATAGTTAGATAGTCTAGATTTATAGGGTTAATAATAGGGGGAAAGAGCGGTAGAAAGGTTAACTATTAGAAAAGAAATAAGGCTAGTAAAATAGGAAATAAGACTATTAGTATATAAAAGGGGTATAAAGGGGGTATAAAAGCAGGTTAGTCTTAGAATAAGAGGTAGATTAGTAATTAGAATTAAATAGGATAGGAGTATAGGTAATAAAGGAAATCCGTAAACGGAGGTAGTAGAGAATAATCGGAAATAGTAGAAATATTAAGACGTTAGTTATCGGAACGGTAGGAGTCTTAGAAATAACTAGTAAAAGTCGTAGAAATAAATAGGTAAAGTCGTAGAATAAAGGAAAAATCGTAGAAAAGTCGTAGAAATAAATAGAAATAAGTAGATTAGCTATTAAATATTTAGTAATAGGACTCGAACCTATTAGTAATATCTAATAGCTTAGGAGGTATAGGAAAGGCACGCGGGAGGCGTGTAACGTCGGTAAAGGTAAGGTAATTCGGTATTTTACCGGAGTAATAGTAATTAATTAGCTATTAGTTCGGTAAGGACGGAATTAAAAGAAGGAAAAAAAATAAAAGATATTTATTTAACGTGCTTTCGTTACTAAAAGGAGGTTAAATAGAAAGGGCTTTTATAAAAGAAGGGTAATTCGTAGTTTACCGCGGCGGAAAGTAGTAAAGCTATCGGCGGAAGTAAATTCTAAATTAAAAGAAAGGAAAGTTAAAATATTAGTCGATTACGTATCGATTAGGACTCGAACCTAGAGGAAAGGTAGTCGATTACGATAGTTAGGCTTTAAAGGAAGGTTAATAAGAGATTAATAGTATAAGTATTACGCTTATAAAAAATTAATTTTTTATAATTCCTAGATATATAGTCTAAAGGACTAATAAATAAGTTATAATTATAAGGCACGTATAGAGAAATATATATAAAGGGAAGCTTAAATTTTTTCTATCTTAAGATATTTCCTATAAAAACGCGGTAGATATCTGCCTTTTATAGGTCTTTTACTAGCTCTTTAAGGCATTTATATATATATAGATATATACCTAAATNTTTTTTTATAAAAGAAGGGTAATTCGTAGTTTACCGCGGCGGAAAGTAGTAAAGCTATCGGCGGAAGTAAATTCTAAATTAAAAGAAAGGAAAGTTAAAATATTAGTCGATTACGTATCGATTAGGACTCGAACCTAGAGGAAAGGTAGTCGATTACGATAGTTAGGCTTTAAAGGAAGGTTAATAAGAGATTAATARTATAAGTATTACGCTTATAAAAAATTAATTTTTTATAATTCCTAGATATATAGTCTAAAGGACTAATAAATAAGTTATAATTATAAGGCACGTATAGAGAAATATATATAAAGGGAAGCTTAAATTTTTTCTATCTTAAGATATTTCCTATAAAAACGCGGTAGATATCTGCCTTTTATAGGTCTTTTACTAGCTCTTTAAGGCATTTATATATATATAGATATATACCTAAATGCTTACCGCTGGGTAGTATCCACGTGTATTAGTATACGTTTATACGTAATTGCAATGCACTCTGACCTATTTGGGGATCTATAAAATAGCTAGTGCTAGCTCGTTCGAGTGAACTAGCTAGTAGAAATAGCTAGTGCTAGCTCGTTCGAGTGAAATAGCTAGTAGAAATAGCTAGTGCTAGCTCGTTCGAGCGAAATAGCTAGTGGAAATAGCTAGTGCTAGCTCGTTCGAGCGAAATAGCTAGTAGAAATAGCTAGTATAGCTATATATACGGGCTTATTCGAGTAAACTAGCTAGTAGAAATAGCTAATACTAGCTCGTTCGAGTTAAATAGCTAGTAGAAATAGCTAGTAGAAATAGCTAGTGCTAGCTCGTTCGAGCGAAATAGCTAGTGGAAATAGCTAGTATAGCTATATATACGGGCTTATTTAAGTAAACTAGCTAGTAGAAATAGCTAATGCTAGCTCGTTCGAGCGAAATAGCTAGTAGAAATAGCTAGTGCTAGCTCGTTCGAGCGAAATAGCTAGTAGAAATAGCTAGTGCTAGCTCATTCGAGTAAAATAGCTAGTAGAAATAGCTAGTGCTGGCTCGTTCGAGTGAAATAGCTAGCGTAGCTAAATACGCGGGCTTATTCGAGTAAACTAGCTAGTAGAAATAGCTAGTACTAGCTCGTTCGAGCGAAATAACTAATAGAAATAGCTAGTGCTAGCTCGTTCGAGCGAAATAGCTAGTAGAAATAGCTAGTGCTAGCTCGTTTAAGTAAAATAGCTAGTAGAAATAGCTAGTACTAGCTCGTTCGAGTGAAATAGCTAGTCTAGCTATACATACTAGCTTATTCGAGTGAACTAGCTAGTGGAAATAGCTAGTGCTAGCTCGTTCGAGCGAAATAGCTAGTAGAAATAGCTAGTGCTAGCTCGTTCTAGTAAAATAAATAGTAGAAATAGCTAGTATAGCTAAATATACGGGCTTATCCTAGTAAACTAGCGAGTAGAAATAGCTAGTCTACGTGAATATACGGGCTCGTTCGAGTAAACTAACCCGTATAAATACTTAGTATAGCTAAATATACTATCTTATTTACTTACCTAGTAGCACTAGCCCGTAGTACTAGTAGCTAGTATCTCTAAATATACTAGCTTATTCTAGCGAACTAGTAGTAGAAACCTAATATAGCTAAATATACTACTTACTTCGCTTAGATAGTATACTAGCTAGTTACTAGTATTTATAGCTTTTTAGAGAATAGAAATAGTATATAAATAATCGATAAGTTATATATTATAATATTAAAGCTCTATTATTCTATAAAAAAGAATCGATATATTAAGCTTATCCTAATACTAGTATTATACTAACCCTAAGAAATCCTTAACCTAAGTACCGTATCTTCTAATAATTTAAGGGAATATAAAAGCTAATATCTTTATAGAACCTTAGATAACTCTTATTAATATCTTAAAGAGAATATAGTCTTTATAATAGCTAGAAGTAAATAAAACTATTCTTAACTTATCTTATATATAAGACGACTTAGCTTAAAAAGACTAAGATACTTAGTATCTTCTTACTATATTACGTAGGATACTTATAGGAGATTATACTAAAAATAGGCCGAAAAATTCTATAATCTATAGGTATTAAAAAGGATATTCTAGATATCTACTTAGTTTCTAATAATATATTCGTTAATAGTATTATTAGGATCTACTAGGTAATAGCCGCTATCGTATCGGATAATATAATATAGATTACGAAGTATACTAAGATAGGCGGGGTAACCGTTATAAGATAATAGAGTATCTAATCGTAGCTATAGCTTATCCTAGTACTCTATATCCTATACTTTAAGAGTCTAATAATAATAAGTAGCGGCCTATATAGATAACTACTATATTATTAGTATTTTATTATCTTTAAGGGTTAAAGAGATAAAATCTTAACGAGACCGATTAGTAATTACGCGTATAATTATACTAAGACTATAAATATTATATAGTATCGCTTCTAGATACTTTAAGTATATTAGCTTAATACTACCGTCTATTACTATATATATCTACTATCGATAGTATACCTACGACTAGGTATATATAGCTAGACCTACCTTAGGTCCTAGGTCTTCCCTATTATATAGAAGAATAGCTATAGCTATCCTATCTATTCTATATATTATCTAAGATAAATACTTACTAAGTAAGTACCTTAGACCGATATATAGGACGACCGAAAGGTTAGTAACTAGGATACTATCTAGGTATAGTATCGTAGTTATAATAGCTATACCGCTAGTCTTAACCTACGTATTAAGAGTAATAGTATAACTAATACTCCCGCGTATACCTATAATAGCGGGATACTTCGCTTTCTTAGTAAGCTAGGTTACTAGGATAACCTAGTAAATAAAGATTAAACCCCGCTAACTACTAAGGCCCGTTATAATATTAGATAATAGCCGAAACGCCTCCTTATAAAGCGAATCCCTATTATAAGAGATTACCGTATATACTATAGTAAGCTAGGTATAAGGGACCCGATATATATTAAACCGATATAAATAGATAGATATCGGGGCTACGAGCCGAGGTAAATCTTTAGGGAGATATATTAACGCGATAAGGATTACCTAGGTCTTAGCTAAAGTTAAGAAGCGCCTAATTTCCTATATAGGGGTTATATAATCGCCTCCGTTAATATTATAAAATATCTAATCTAGCTATCCCTAGCTACGTAATCTTTAAACCTAGTACGTAAATTAACTCGATACGAAGTTACTAATAAGTATAAGAATAACTTACGTTAGCGCGTTATATACCTATATATCCTAGATACTTATATCTAGTCGATAGCCTAAGAGCTAATTACGGTATCGTTTTAGATAATCGGGATAATTATAGATAATAATAGTATTCTTATTATATAATACGTAGCTTAGAATAGCGATAATATACTTAGTATAAGCTAAGAATCTAGATATATAGATAATAAATAGATAGCTCTTTATAATTAGGCTAAGAACTTCTTTTCGCGGCCCTAAGCGTATAGAGGGATCTATTATTATATTATAAAGAGCCTAAACGGTATTAATATATCCTAAGCGCTTTAGTCGTTTCTATTAAGCTACGTTTATATCGGCCTAGAAGTTAGGAACGGTATTACTAATCCTTCGCTTATTCTATACGATATCTTTAGGTTATATAATTATAAATACCGTATCTAGCGATTCTAAACCGAATAGATTATACTACGTAGAGCTAACTATACGAAATTTAACTCGAATAGGAGTAAAAGAAAAAGACGCTAAGGTATAGTCCCGGGCGTATCTTATTCCTCTAACCTATATCGAATAGCTAGCCTATAAGTCGGCTATTACGTCTCCTACCCCTAGATTAAGCCTATTATCGTTATTTTCTTTATCGTAGGATAGATCCTCTAAGATAGCGCGAACCTCTAGCTTAACTCGGCGTATAATATAATAGTCGTAGAGGTAAATAGTAATATAACGCTAACTTTATACGGAAAAGTCTTATTACGTATACGATAGCGAGAAACTCTATAGGTACCGGTATAGAATATCTCTTACTAAGAGCTTCTACTTAATATACGGGTTTCTATAGGTATCTAGATATATAGCCTATATAAATAAGCTTCGCTCTTATAGCCCGTTAATACTATTTAATAGGTATTAGTAAAACGGTAATACTAGCTATAAGTACTAGACGACTAGCGACTTAATATACTACGGTAGGAAGCGGTAGACGACCTAGTTATTATACGTTAGATATAAAGCCTTATAATATACTATTATAAAAGAGATTAACTTATTATCGATAAAGATATTTTATAAGCCCCCTTACTAAGTATTATTCTATTATAGCCTAAGAATTTCTAGTATTCTAGGTAGTTAGCTACTAGTAATATAAAAGAGGATTAGTAAGTATTATTATAATCGATTTATATTAGCCTAAAAAGCCCGTATAGTATCGATCTTATACTAGGGGGGGTCTAAGTCTATCTAGCTAGCGCTATAGGGACTTTTATTTACCTAGCGTATAATTATATCTCGTTACGTATCTATCTAGGTATTAGATATATCCGATTTAAACTAGTATCTAAGGGAAGTATTACTATAGTTATTATAGATTAAATCCTAAGGGATAGCTAGTAGCTAGCTATTAGGTAGTAATTCTTATAAAGAAGGGCCGAAGACTAGAGTTTTAGTTAGCTAAATAGCCCGATTAATAATACCCTATATTAGAGAGCTAATTAACGTAATAGTAAAAGTAAAAGTACTATATATAACCTACCCTCCTTTAAAGTAGAGAACTAGCTAGGTTATACTATTAGTAATTATCTATATACTATAACTTAACTAGCTAAGTAACTCGTTTACGGGATATAGGCCTAATATAAACTACGCCTGGCGTAAGAAACGATCCGTACTTTTACGTATACGCTCGTTAATACCGATAGTATTCTACTTAGCGGTCTCCTAGATATTAAATAGTAGTTTATTAGCTTTAAGGTTAGCTTACTATTCCGTAATAGCCTTATATAAGATATATAACTAGATAACTTTTAGTAATATAGATAAAGCCTAGTATAATAACCCTATTAGTATATACGTAAGGGTTATAGCGGGAGTATTACTATACCGGCGTAGCTCGCTTTAGTATAAGCTACTATCTATCTAGGCGGAGGCTAGAGGCGGTAAGAGAGGCTAATAGAATACTCTCTATTTCGCCGTACTATAAAGGATAGTCGAATATAGAGATAAAGAGCTTATAAAGCTTACTATTAAGCGGCCGGTAATAGTATATTAGCTAACGATAAAGTAAAAGTATATCCCGCGTAAGCTATACCTAAGTATCTATTAATCGATATCTCTAGGGTAGGTCTAGCTACTTATTTAATAGACCTAGGGCTATCCTAAATATAAATATAATCGACTTTATAGTAACCTTAACGTAAGCCTTCTAAGTTCCCTCCTCTAGTTAGAGGCTAAAGGGTTTACGCCGCTCTATAGAAGGGTATACTATATTTATATAAGTTAGCGTTACCGTTACTAACTAGGTATTAGAAACGTCGGCCTATACGGTCTTAATATATTCCTTAAAGGCCCTCTTTATATAACTTAGCTTAATATCTCTAAGGGCTAGTAGTATAGTAGCGCGTCTAATAGTATCGGCCGAAAACCCTTCTAAATAAACGTCTTACTTAACTCGGCGTAGCTAGAAGTTAGGCTCGGTTTTAAAGCTAGCTCTAGATATAGTTATAATTAAGAGGCTATTCTTATATACCCTATTATATAGGTCTTAAAGCTACTTAAAATATAATAGAGTATTACGTTTAGTAGACTCGGGACTAATAAGAACTAATATATTACTTTTATATAGCTCTATACTAAGGATAGGAGGTATTATTATTATTACGGCTACTTTAAACTAGTGTAGATCCCTAATAGGTTAGAGTGCATTGTAATTACGTATAAACGTATACTAATACACGTAGATACTACTTAGCGGTGAGTATTTAGGTATATATCTATATATATATAAATACCTTAAAGAGCTAGTAAAAGACCTATAAAAGGTAGATATCTACTACGCTTTTATAGGAAATATCTTAAGATAGAAAAAATTTAAGCTTCCCTTTATATATATTTCTCTATACGTACCTTATAATTATAACTTATTTATTAGTCCTTTAGACTATATATCTAGGAATTATAAAAAATTAATTTTTTATAAGCGTAATACTTATACTATTAATCTCTTATTAACCTTCCTTTAAAGCCTAACCGTCGTAATCGACTACCTTTCCTCTAGGTTCGAGTCTTAATCGATATATAATCGACTAATATTTCGACTTTCCTTTCTTTTAATTTAGAATTTACTTCCGCCGATAGCTTTACTACTTTCCGCCGCGGTAAACTACGAATTACCCTTCTTTTATAAAAAAACCCCTTCTATTTAACCTCCTTTTAGTAACGAAAGCACGTTAAATAAATATCTTTTATTTTCCTTCTTTTAATTC
>LNGK01000019.1:0-89294 GCA_001510575.1 Knoxdaviesia capensis | reverse complement strand
CTAGGTAGTATCTACGTATATTAGTATACGTTTATACGTAATTATAATATACTCTAACCTATTAGGGATCTATAAGATCCCCTTTTTTAACTAGATCGTCCGCGATCTACCTTTAACTAGTAAAGGATATTAAAAGGACTTCCCTTTATATAATTTTATACTTATACTACGAGCGGTTTTTAATTATTTTTATATTTTTCTAGGGGTCCTCTTTTTTTATCCTTTTCGACTTTTCTAAGCGTATAGAAAGAAATATAATATAAAGCGAGTCTAAATAGTAGTTAGATAGGAATAATAATAGTAATTAATAGGGAAATAGGTATCTAATTATAATAAAGGGGAACTTCCTATTTATAGCGTTTCGGGTAGCTATAAGTACCGTTTTATCCGTCTAACGACGTAAATACCTTAGTATTAGATAATATTAGGAGGGATTAAGAATACTACGACGCCTAGTTAGATAGTAACGGCCTATATTATACTATATAGGTAGCGATTACGTAACTCGTCTACCTATTATTAGTTAATAAAGGCGGGCGTTACGCCTAGGAATTAGGCTATAAAGGTAGCGGGGACCGGGGCGTTAGGAAAAGGGGGTACTATTACGATAGCGGTAGCTACTATTAATATAGCTATTAGCGTAAATACTAGTATTACTAATATAACGGCGGCTCTACTAGCTAGTATTAGTACTATAACGGCTAGTATAACGGGTACTACTACTAGCGGAGTAGGTACCGGCGGGGGTCCTCCCTTAATAGTATTAATTTCAGTAGCCTCAGTAACCGAAAAGAGAGGTAATAAGTATACCGAGGTCGGGGCTAGCGCTAAAGCCGCACGCCGTAGGTATATAATAGTTAGTTAAATAGGTACGAGGTATCCCTCGAAGGTATATTAGATAGCTACTATATTAATAAAACGGCTCGCGTTATTAAATTCTACGCTATTTAACTTCCGATTAACGGCTATAAAGTCTTTATTATAGACGAATATATATTTAGCTACGGCGATATCCCGTAGCGCTCGGGTTTACGTACTTAACGTATTAATCTAGTTCTTATCGGTATCTATAAAGGTATCTATTTTAGCTAATATATTACTAGGTACCTAGTAATTAGCTTAATAATTATAGTATTCGGTATAAGTATTTTATATAACGTTATTAATAACGTACTAATAGTAGAGAATACTTAGGTATTCGATACGTCTTAGTACGTATTAGGTATATGGAATCGGCTTAACGGCTCTAACTATAGTAGTAACGCGCGGTATATTTATAGCGGGAGTAGCGGTAAGGGGAATAGCGGCTATAGTAGGTAATAGAATATTATTAGCGTTATTATTATTATTATTAATAGGCTATTAAGAGATATTATTATTATTTATAATATAAATAGTAAGCTTAGTAAGTAGAATAGCTATTAATAGTACTAGTAATAAAAAGGATAGATAGGAAAGAGATAGTAGTAATAAGAGAGATAAAGAACTATCTAATTTTAAATCGTTTATAGCTAGAGATCGCTAGTTTCTTATACTTCTTTATTAGTTATATAACTATTCGTTTCTTTATTTATTATAAATAAGAAAGAATTTAGCTTTTTATCGTAAAAGGTAAGGTTATTACGGCGTTTATCGTACTATAGTAGTCCTTCTATTAGCTAATATAGTCCTAATAGCTATTAAACTAAGTAATTACTAAGAAAAGCGGGTCCTAGGGGACGGAAGGGATAGCCAGATAAAGGACGTTTAGGTTAGTTATAGTATTTAGAATATCGTATTATAGCGGTATTTATACTATTCGATATTAGATAGTATAATTAGTACCTCCTTCCCCTCCCTTCGTTATACGAATATAGGAAAAGGCGATAGTTAGCCGCGTAAATATAGGTAGCTAGCGTAAAGCGCGGGAATTAGGAATAAAGAAGGGAAGAAAGAAAAAAATAGTATATAGGCGTAGCGGTAAGTCTAGAGCGTTCTATTAATTATTAATATAGGAAAATAGGTTAAATATAAGGAAATACGTAGGAAAAAATCGGAAAAAGTATATAAAAGGCGGAATATTAGCGGTAATAGCGGTAAAATAAAAAAAGAATAATAAAAGAAAAATTCTAAAAAGGGAAAATAGTATAGCTTAATAGTAAGGCGTAACCGAAAATAAAAATAGAATAAAGGAAATTAGGATATAAATAGAATTAAGATATAAATAGGGGATAACTATAGAACGAATATTATAAAAGAAAAGTAAAATAATAAATAAAAAATAAAAAAGGAAAGAAATAGTATAGGGTAAGGTAACTATCTACCGATTAACGATAGACGCTTACGATCTAGCTCGAGAAGGCGACGACTAGTATATTAAAGGCTACGAATAGGCTAGCTATCCTCGATATACGTTAGGAATAAGTTAAACCCGTTATAGCGTTTATCGAGCTAATAATTACTTAGTAATTCTAGAGTATAGGTATTACTTTAGTAAACGTTAATAATAAGCTACGGTCTATTATAGAATAACTTATATTTATATTTTTATAGTCGATATTATAATATCTAATCGCCTTTACTAAAAATACGATACGTAGCCTTATCGTTTTATAATATAATATAGATATATATTCGGTATACCTTTACGGAGTTAGATAATAAGCGAATAGTCTTAAATAACTATCTTTCGCGAGCTAAATCTTATTAAGAGGTAATAACTTTATCTATAGTAGGCTCCTATTTATATAGCGTAGTAATATAGGTAGCGCTATCGTAGGGCTTAGTACCGAAAAGTAGGTAATACGGGGAAAAGCTACTTATTTACGGTCTATTTAGGTAGATATATATAGCTTTAGGAATAATTATTAGCTAATTAATATCTTCTTAGTTTTTAGTATTAGCGCTAGCTAGATAGCTAGCGATATACTTAATTTACCCGTTAAAGCGCTTAACTCGGCTATTCGTCTATAGATAATATATTATTATATAATACTATTATATAGGGGGGTTATAGTTAGCGAGGAGGGTCCTAAATTTATTAGAGTTAAAAGGGGTACTATTATTAGTAATAATCTTAACTAGTAGTTTAAATACTATATAAATACGTACTATTAGTAACTTTATAGTAGCTAAGGTACTATTACGAAGGTCTATAGCTATTATAATATAGCCGGTAATATACTCGATTACCGTTAATAGCTATATCTATTTACTATTAATAATAAAATAGCTAGTAAAGTCTATTCCCTAGCGTACTAATAGTTATATAGTTAGGATCGGTCGTAGCGATTCCGTTACTTTAAGGGGCTTTTATAGTAATTAATATTCTATATACTATCGAATAGCCTTATTCGTAGCTAAAATTAAGTTAGGATACTATACTCGTTTAGCTAATAGCGTATATAGGGTACTAACGCGCGTATAGCCTTCTAGCTTATAGACCTTAATAGCTTCTAAAATAAAAGCCTTATACGTTAGTATTTTTATTAGGATATAGTTAATAATAATATATACTTTATTATAAAAGATAGCGAAATAGTCCTAAACGAAAGTCGAAGGGATATAATAAGGGAGTAGATAGCTATTCTCTAGGTAGTTAATAATATCCTAGACGTTATACTATCTAAGGTTATCTAACTTCTTAATATTAGGGGCGATTAGTATATCGTTCGTAGGTTATTCGGTATTTATAGTATTATTTAGAGGCTATTCGGCGTCGTTTTATAGTAGTCGCGCTAGTAAACGTATCTTAAATCGTTAGTTCGGTAGTCTAGGGGTCTCGTTATTAGTAATAGTAGTAGGAAAGACGTTAGTTAACGTATTATTATCGTTCGTTTCGTACCTTTCCTCCTTATTCGTTATAAGCGCTATATCTATATACGGCCGTAATAGCTAATTAACTAAAATATTAGCCTTTCTAGACTAGTAGTAAATACGTACGCTATAGTATACGATTATATCGAGAAATCGTAATATTCTAGCTAGCTATTCCTATTTAATAGTAAAAAGGCGTAGGGTTTTATAGTTAGTAATAATAGTAATCTTAACGGCTTCTAACTAGCTCCTCTAATACTATAATAATATAATAATAATAAGTATTTCTCTCTCTTAAGTACTATATCGCTACTAGGTCTTTAATAAAACGGTACTAAAGTACGTAACTAAACGTAAAACGCTACGTTTATTATTAGAATCGCGCTATAGTTAGAATAACGTAATACTAATAATATAATTAGAGGCGTTAGTCTTAAATACTAATAAGAGTATATAATCGTAGTTACGTAGCTCTAAGAGGGAGGCTATAGTATTACGAATATCGCGCTAGGCTTATAATAACTCGTTATCTAGCTATACTTATACGCCTTTAGGCTTATCTACTTTAGTATACTTATAGAGTAGATACGTTTTATATATAAAGTAAGGGATAAAGTAACGTAAATAGCTAACGGTATTTAAAAAGCTACGGATCTTAATAGTAGTAGTAGGCGTTAGTCTCTTACGGATAGTAGCTACTTTCTTAGGATCGGGGCGAATACTATAAATAGAGATAATTATTTTAAGGAACTTACTTTCTTTAACGAACTATTTATACTTCTTAAGGTTTAATAATAGTTAATAGCGGCTTAATTAATATAGAATAGCGACTATTCTATTAGCTAATTCTATTATTATCTTACTTTAAATATAAATATTATCTAAAAGGCCTATAGTAAAGGCGCGTACTAGCTTAAAGACTTCGTTTATAAAATACTAGAATATTATAGGTACGTTTATAAAGTTAAATAGTATACGAAGCTATTTATATTATCTAAATAACGTAGAAAACGCTATTTTTAGTATTACTTTAGGGTTTATAACTATTTACTAGAAGCCGTCTTTTAAGTCGAGAAAGGTATAGAATCGGTATCTAGCGGCCTATTATAGGGAATCCTCGATATTTAGTAGTAGATAAGCTACTTTTTACGTAACTTCGTTTAACGCTTAGTAGTTAATTACGAAATAGTATCTAAGTTAGTTATTACTAAGGAGGGGCTTCTTAAGTAATAATAATATAAGTATAAACTATAGGGAGTTAATAGCGTATCGAATAATACTAAGTAAGAGTAGTTTATTAGTAAATTCCTTTATAATTTTATATTAATAAGGGCTATAGCGGCGTAGGGGGAGAGATCTAGGTTTAGTATTAGCGGTCTTAATATTATATTAAATATAGGCCTTTACGTCCGGTCTAGTATCGAAATACCGTAAAATAAAGACGAAGGTATTATTATTAAAGGCCTTTCGTATAATTATTAGGGCTTCGGTATTTACCTTCTTCTATTAGTTTTCTATAATAATATAAGTACCGCGAATAGCGTCGCGTTTTATACGCTTTTTCGTTAGTAATAGTTACTTCTTATACTTAGGTAATAGCTCTTCGTTAAATTTAATAGTTACTTAGTTAGTATTCGCTATTCTAAGAAACGTTTATCGGGGTAAAGGAGTACTATTATACTATTACTTAGTAAGGTAAATAATAAAGGGAAACGATTTAGAAGTAATATAGGAGAGGGTATAGGTATCGGGATCTGCGGGTAAAATACTATAAATATATATCGATAAAGGTAAAGGGAGGTTCTTATCGTATAAAGAAGTAGGATTATCGTAAGAAGAGGTAATATTTATCGGACTAGAATTAGTAATAGAGGTAGTATAAGTAATAGCGATATTATCTCTTCTCTAGGGAGGGTAGAAATATAGAATAACGGGGGAATCGCGTAGGAGTATAAGCTTTATCGTATTATTAGCGTTAGTATAACCGAGCTTCGTAGCTCCGCTTTAGCTAATAGTTAGGTTAGTAGGATAAGTACTATTAGTAATAATACCGGCTACTATAGAAATAACCTCGGATAATCCGTTAATAGTCGTTAATTAAAAGGAAATAATAATATCGTTAATAATAACGAAGCTACTATTACTGCCTAGGCTATTAAGGCGTAAAGGGTTAGCGGATCGGTATAACGTTAAATAACGACGGGCGTACGATTTAGAGATAAATACGCTAGCTATTCTAGTATTAATAAATACTATAAGCGGCGTTTATTAGTTATTCGTTAGTAAACCGGTATAGAGGCGGTATCGTTTATAGTATCCTTCGCGTCGTAGCTATTTTATTAGTATCTTACTAATTAACGTTAATTCCTTTACTAAAGGGATTATAAATAGTATAGAATAGTAGGTAACGTTAGCGAAATAGTTATTATCTACGTCTAAGCTTATAGCTTCTAAGAAGGGAGATCCTTTAGGAGATAAGTCTTCTTTCTATATAGGGTATATACTATAAATAGCGGGTTTCTTATCCCCTCTCCTATTATTCCGCTATCCTTTATCTATTATTAGTCTATCTTTATTCCTAGAGGGGTAGGGAGTAGGGGAACGGTATATCTTTCGGTCTTAAGACGGTCTTCGTAAATAGTTACGGTCGCGGGAGGTATTTCGAGAATAATTACGAGGCTTACGGGAATAACTACGATTATCTATCGTTTAGCCTCGGTTTATTATAAAACGCGTATTCTAACGCGCCTTTTAACGTTAATCGTTATTCTTAGTACGTAGCTCTATATATTCGTAAACCTAATAACCTATCTTTCTATATTAGAAATACGTAGATTTATCTTTATTTTTATCTTATATAATATAATTAAGTACTTTTTTACGGGTTTTAAATTATAACGTTTCTCCTTCCTCCTCGGTCTTTAGTATAATATTTAACTAAGCGGCGTATAATTATCTAGTCTTTAATAAGTAGTAAGTAGTATTAACTATAATACGGATACTAGAATCGGGGGTTATATCCTACCGTATCTTATACTATAAGTCCGTAATATTATAACGTAGAATATCCTCTACTATATATCGAATATAATATATTTTAAGTAAGTTATTAGTAGAATTCTATATTATTTTAATTAAAAGCTCGATAGCTTTATATTTAGACTTATTCTAATAATTAAACGCGAGAGCTATAAATATACGCGAAGGGGTAGATATTAGTATACGACTAGAGATAAATATTAATATAGATTCTACTAGTATAGGCTATAGTATATTAGTATATTATCGAATAAAATACTAAAGGGGTATAAATTCGCTTCTAATTACTAGTAGTATTTAAGACGTCTAATATATATATAGAATTATAGATTTATATAAGTAGGTTTAAATACGTACTAATTATACTATAATTATATAGTCTACCTTACTTAAGTAGTTACTTTATAGCTAATTAATAGCTTTTTTACTATTTTTCTTACGATCTTCTCTATTACTAATATCCGATAAGAGTATTAGCTCTAGAAACGTCGCTTAGAGGTATTAATACTACCCGATAGTATACTTATCGTTTATTAAAGGTATATTTTATTTTATTAAACTACCTTTAATAACTAAATTCCTATTTACTAAACGAGGGCCTAGGAATCGTCCTTTAATAGTAAACTATAATAGTAATATAAAGCTATTAATATTAATATTAGTAAACGGTTTACTATTAGGTCCTAGATATAGTTTCGCTTAAAATATTACTTTAGGGGTTATCGTTTATAAGGGTATTTACTAGAATAGTATAGGAAATATTAGAAATATACCGCTATCGTATACTCCTTATCTATATATATAACCTTATTATCCTTTTAGAACCGTACTACCTATACCTCTCGGTATTTATAATATAATATACGGTACTAAGGGCTAGTTTCTCGTTAGTTAGACGCTAGTTATAGGTAATAACGGGTTATTAGCTATAGTTACGCTAGAAAGGGGGCTCTTTCTACTTAGGTTAGTAAGTAATAATAATCCTATTATCTATAGACTAGCTAATAATAGCGAGGGAGTAGGAAAAGAGGATAAGGTAGCTATAACTATAGCTAGTAAGTTACTACGGCTTATAGCGTCTATTAGCTTTTCTAGAAGCTTTTCTATTATCGTGCTAATAACGGTATTTATATTATCGGTACGCTCTTTCTCTCTCGCTTATTTATTAAAGTTAGACTCTATATAGTCTATAAGTAGCGCTTTTATTATTTACTTTAATTCCTCGATCGTAATAGACTTAGTATATTAAGGCGGTAGATTACTTACTAGCTATACTAATAGAATATTTATCCCGTTATCTATAGCCTTTCCTTTCCCTTATCCTATTATTATCTAACGATTATACGTAATAGGGGTTACTTCTATAGGGGGTTATAGCTCCTTAACTAGTAACTTACTAGTTTATAGGTTAGTTATAGCGCTTACTTTACTTAAGGCTTTAAGGTTATAGGTAATACTTTTATCTCTTTTACGTAGAATACGTTATTCTTTATTTAATATTCGGCGTAAAAGCGGATATTAGTAGTCTAGGCTCGCTAGGAAATAGGGGGTTAAGGATATAAACCGATAGTAAGTAGGAGCGAAAGGGAATAAATAGGGAAAACTAAGGTATAATAATTATAAATAATTAGATAATCTAGATTTATAGGGTTAATAATAGGGGGAAAGAGCGGTAGAAAAGATAACTATTAGAAAAGAAATAGGGCTAGTAAAATAAGAAGTAAGACTATTAGTATATAAACGGGGTATAAAGGGGGTATAAAAGCGGGTTAGTCTTAGAATAAGAAACGGATTAGTAATTAGAATTAAATAGAATAAGAGAATAAGTAATAAAGGAAGTCCGTAAACGGAGGTAATAGAAAATAATCGAAAATAGTAGAAATATTAAGACGTTAGTTATCGGAATAGTAGGAGTCTTAGAAATAACTAGAAAAAGTTATAGAAATAAATAGGTAAAGTCGTAGAATAAATAGAAATATCGTAAAAATAAAGGAAAAGTCGTAAAAATAAATAAAAATAGAGGGATTAGCTATTAAAGGTTTAGCGATAGGACTTAAACCTATTAATAGTATCCGATAGCTTAGGAGGTATAGGGAAGGTACGCGGGAGGCATATAAAACGTTAGTAAAGGTAAGGTAATTCGGTATTTTATTAGAGTAATAGTAGTTAATTAGCGGTTAGTTTAGTAAGGACGGAATTAAAAGAAGGAAAATAAAAGATATTTATTTAACGTGCTTTCGTTACTAAAAGGAAGTTAAATAGAAAGGGTTTTTATAAAAGAAGGGTAATTCGTAGTTTACCGCGGTAGAAAGTAGTAAAGCTATCGGTAGAGGTAAATTCTAAATTAAAAGAAAGGAAAGTTAAGATATTAGTTAATTACGTATCGATTAGGACTCGAACCTAGAAGAAAGGTAGTTGATTACGACGGTTAGGCTTTAAAGGAAGGTTAATAAGAGATTAATAGTATAAGTATTACGCTTATAAAAAATTAATTTTTTATAATTCTTAGATATATAGTCTAAAGGACTAATAAATAAGTTATAATTATAAGGTACGTATAGAGAAATATATATAAAGGGAAGCTTAAATTTTTTCTATCTTAAGATATTTCCTATAAAAGCGTAGTAGATATCTACCTTTTATAAGTCTTTTACTAGCTCTTTAAGGCATTTATATATATATAGATATACACCTAAATACTTACTACTAGGTAGTATCCACGTATATTAGTATACGTTTATACGTAATTATAATATACTCTAACCTATTAGGGATCTATATAGCTAACTCTCTATTAGCTAGTATAGCTAGATATTAAGCTCGCTTTCTCTTAGTAAGAAATAAGCTAGCTTTACTAACTCTAATCTAAAAACTAGTCTTATTTATATTCTATATCTAATAACGTAATTCTATAAATCTAAATAGTATCTTATAAGTAATAGAAGTATTCTTTAATACGAGGAAGGTCTTTACTAACTTACTAATTAGTATCTAAGAGAGCTTACTATATAACTAGATATATATATCTATTAATAAAGTAAGCTATTTAGTTCTCTCTAATAAGCTAAACCTTATATAGATAGAAGTAAGTAGTAAGTATAAGCTTTAATAGATAACTAGATTAACTTACTCTAGCTAGTTAATATATCTATAAATAGTAGCTTCCTTAGTAATAATAAGCTTTATATTTAAAGCTACTCGCTTCTACTCTAGTTTATTTCTAATATACTTATTATAATAGCGTACGAAAGTAGGGTATAGGATATCGAAGCGCTTCGTAACGGAACGAAGAAAGTTATCGAAATTATCTAGCTTATACTAGATAGCCTCTTATATAATAGTTCGTTAGGTAGCTATTTAAATAAGGTATTAAATAATATAAAAAGTAGGAAAATAAAGTATAGAATAGAGAGGTAGGAAGAGGAAGAAGTTCTATAGTTAAAAATAAGGAGAGTAGTTCATTTTAGTAATTAGTTCATCTTAGTGTAGAGCACCCACTTTAGTGGGTGCGTGGCACGGGTAGCAGATTGCCAAAAAGCTTTTACAACATATATACCCTCCAACCTTCCTAATGTAACCCTAACGGATAGTCCAAAGAACTACTCAAAAGGTTACTACATGCTTTCTTAAGGATAAATAATCACTCGGAATAATCCATCCGAGTATGTAGGTTAGACGAGTAGACACCCTATAGGCAATACATGAATGGAGACAAGACACGAAATAATATGTACGCTAAAGACATAGAGAAAAAAGATGTCATTCGATGGAGGGGCTTTATCTGATGTACAAAGAGAGCAAACCGGTCCAGACGCAGAACACACGCATACACCAACGCACCAGCTAAAGAAAAATAGCGAAAAAGCCACCTGTTTCCCATTTGATACATGCCATTGTTAACCCTTCTTTTCTCGGCCGTGTCTGCATCTAGAACTCCATCGGCGTTCCAACAGACGCCTCCTTAGCCCGGCGCAGCGAATCATCATTCTCAGCACGCTCCTCTTTCAGGCGGGACTCGACGTCGTCGCGCAGACCGCCCAGGTCGGGCGGAATCACGCTGAGCTGCACGCTGGGCGCGGCTTCAACGAAGCGCAGCTGCTCGTGCACGTGCTGCACGACGTCCTGCAGCCGCTTCGTGGTGTTGCGGTTGACCCGGGGCTCGCCGAGGATCTGCTCCAGAGTAGGGAAGAGAGTCTCTTGGCGGAACTCGGCACGCCACGGCGTGTGAGCCGGCAACACGGGGTCAATGTTCTTGTGGGCGTTGATGGCGATCGAGGTTTCAAACGCCCAGGCGCGCGCAACGTTGCGCGGAGTGTAGCCACCACCTCCGAATAGGATCATCGGCAGGCCGAAGGACTTGCAGTATTCAACGCACGAGCCGTGGCCCTGCACCTGCAGATTGAAGCGGCCCAGACGGTCACCCGCCAGGGAGTCGGCACCGCACTGTAGCGCAATGGCACTCGGGCGGAACTTCTCAATCACCTTGCCGATGATGCTCTGGAACAGGTTGCTATACTGTTCGTCCGTGATTCCGTCATGCAGAGGCACGTTGACGGCATGATGGGCGCCAGGGTTATGCTCGCTCTTGGGTCCATTGTCGTCCAGAGCGCCAGTTCCAGGGAAGAAGTTGTTGGGATCGAACTTGTGGAATGACACGGTCATGACACGGTCAGATGAGAAGAATGCCTCTTCGACGCCGTCGCCATGGTGAACGTCGATGTCAATATACAGCACACGAGGGTAGCAGCGAAGGAGTTGCAGGATTGCCAGGACAATATCGTTGATGTAGCAGAAGCCCGAAGCCTCAGCCTTTTTGGCATGATGCAGGCCGCCGCCCCACGCGATGGCAATATCCGACTGATTCGCGCAAATCTTGCGTGCAGCATCAAGCGAGTCACCCGCAGACATCGAGCAGTAGTTGAACAGGCCATCGAACAGCGGACAGTCCGAACCACCGAGATTGAATCTAAGATCTGTGTAGGACATGTCCATGTCGCGAGGCACCGGCTCCGGCATCACGGTACCCAGAAAATCCAGGTATTCGGATGAGTGGAAGTCGGCGAGTTCTTCGTAAGTCGCAGTGCGCGACAGATAATTGTCCAGACCGAACATCATTCCATAGGCCGACATGAGACTCTTCGAAAGCGTCAGTCGCCACGGTTTCATGGGATGGGTCTGGCCAAAGTGGTGCTTCTCCATTTCGGGGTTGCAGTGGTACGACACGGTGTAGCCTTTAGGCCGGGTGATACCATACGTCTGAGCAGCGCGCTCGCATTTGCGCAAGTACTTGGCGTAGTCTTCGTCACTGGCCGAGTCCAAGCGGATATTGCTCATGTCCTCGTAGCCATCGTCGGCCGTGGTGATGTGCGGCAAATAGTTGGGCTTCGGAACGCGGAATTTGAACGGAGGCTGGACCGGCTCCGGCTCGGGGTCAGAGGTTGTTTCCGCCGATGTGTGGTCATCTGTGGTTGTCTTGGAGACCAAAGGATCTGGGACAGTCGCGTCGTCTGCATCTCCCATCTCGACATCTCCGGTTCCATTGGTCGTAGATTCGGCGGGTATCGTGGTTGGCGCATCGTTGGATCCAGTGGCGGTTTGAGAAGGCCCGGTCACAGAAGGCTTGATCGCGTCCGTGTTCACTTGACTTTGTCGTTCTGAGTTGTTCTGCTGCGTCTGGGGGTCGTTATCGGTCTCCTTCTTGTTCGCTTGCTGGGTCTCTTGTCGGATCTGGGCATGAACTCTCGTCTCGTCTTCGTCCGTAACGGACTTTGACAGGTCCAGGTCCATAGCCAACCCTAGTTCTTGTTTAAGAGCAGGGGATAGCTCTGCACCTTGTCGTGACTTTTCAGTGGAAGCACTGGTGGTGTCACCAGCAACACCATCTGCCAATTGAGATTGCTTCTTACCGGGCGAGGAAGGCATGGCTTTGGTGGTTTCACGGCGCAAACCTTCGCCTACCCACTTCAAAGTTGTATGAGAAGGGTTTCGTAGCAGAGTTAGGGAAGAAGGTGAAAAGAGGAAGAACTTAGAATCACACAAACTTTCTAAGATCCAGGCGTAGGGATAAGCAATACAGACGGGGATTAATTAGTTCAAAAAAATAAACAAGCATATATCGTAGAAGTTAAGTGTAAATACACTAATTCTGATGTCTTTATAAGAAGAAGGAAGGTTGAATGAGTGAGGATGAATGGCACAGGCTTCAGTTAGGAAAAGTCAATTCTAAGATTATTAACAGTGAGAGCAGGTGGCACCAGCTGAGGCCAACCGCCAGGCATGAAACTCAAATGCGCTAGCCATAATAGGTATAGTGTATAGTATCCGGTGTATTACATCAGATTCCCTGCATTTAGCCATGGATTCGCCAGCTTTTCTCCAGCCTTCTCGGGCCCAGCTATCTTTGAATGTGTGTTATTCCATATTCCATCACCACCTTCATAGTTATCACCTTCAAACTCCGGATCGCATTGTCCGGGTGTTTAGTTATTTTTCCAAGTCGAAACAGTTCCATCATGCATGAATATTAACTCTTCGCAGACTTTCCCTGTATCTTCTTTTGCGGCTCTGCATCTCGTGATCCCGCGCATATCAGTCGCTTGTCAACAGCATCCAGAATCATCAGTTGATCCACCCCCCGCTCTTCGCCTCCAGTCAAAAGAAGCGTCTAGACACATTCGGCCCATATTCATATCGCCTGTTGTACGAAAAACAACAAATTCATTCATTAACGACATCAAGCTTCGAATCAATCTTCTTGATTCACCAAAAACCCTGTCGAGAGATTTTTATTTCCTCGAGGTGAGCCATTGCCACGTCTTTTGCTTCATCCCCTAGATTCCGATTCTCATTTTGGGGACTGTTTTTTTTTTTCTCTGTTCGCCTGCCATGATTATCTTGCACTTGTTTTTGCTTTGACACGTCACCTTCGCTTCTGTCCGATTCTTGATTTCGTGAGATCTGTGGATCGCTTCCCCTACGGCTCGATCAGACACAATCCTCGTTCAGTCCACAGTGACGTTTCCTGGTTTGATCGTTGGTTTTTGTTTATGGGGGGGTTTTTTTTTTTGCTTTTTATGTTCTCCCTCGTTCCTTTTATCTCTTTATCGCCATCTTATCATCCCGGGGCGGCGGAAACTTCAGCCACATAAGACACAAATATTTGATTTCACGTGCCTCCGGGTTTTAAATAGGCGCGCTTCTATCAGCCTTGCAGTTTGGGAAAACAAAATACCCTTCGTCAACTGTTTTTCTGACGTTTTTTTCCTTCCTCACTCTGTTATAAATGCGGTACGGCTCCTTCTACGGCCACTGCTCCTGATAATTCCTTTTTCATCACCATAAACATCGCTTCCATCTCTCTTCCTTTCGCTCGTTCTCACTTCTCACTCCACTACTTCTTCCACCTTCTCTTTGTTTCCACCCCATCTTACTCCCCACCCCATCCTCAGTTTCCCTTACTCCCATCATAGCTTGAAGTGTGACATCACACATGTTCGCCTAAGGCGTGTTGCCTCGATAGAGTTGTATCTGGTCGTGGTTTTATCCTCTAACCAGCATACGCTGAGGTCATCCCCTCTCTTCATATCTGAGGGTTTCTTTTTTTTTTTTTTTTTTGTTTACGCGTTTCTGTTTCCCGTTTGTTACCGTTGTTGTGGGATCAAACTCCCCCCGTTAACAGCCATGCCTAGAGATGACCTGTCCATCGACTTCGTTAGGAAGATGCCTCAGACGGAGCCGCTCGACCCATCCCTTATTCTCGACGACTGGATAAACCGAGTGCAAAACCTACCCGAAGAAATCCGATTCCTTCAAGATGAGATCGCCGACAAAGACCAGAAGTATGCCGAATGCATCAAGATCATCGAAGATCGAGATGCCCGCATTCAAAAATGGATAAAAAGTCAGGGCAGCCACACGCCTAACCCTAGAGAGGAACAATTGCGATCACAAGTCCGCGAGAACTATATCAAGTCCGAACGACTCTCCGCAGAGAAACTAGCTCTTTCACAAAAGCTTAAGGTCATAATGGACAAGCACCTGCGAGGTCTTGATATGCAAATCAAACTGTTGTACGACCGCGCCGAGCCTGGTTTTTCTGAGCCGAACGAAGTTCCCTCCCTCCTGCGATCGAGTACCGCGAACCAACCGGGCCCTTCTTCTACGAGAATCCTCGATCCTACCAATTTTCCGAGCTCACTCGTTTCCCTCCAAGCTGCGGCAAATAACATCCGGCCCACCACCCCAACCAGTGCGAGCCGAGGTGCTCCTCCGATACGAATCCCTCCCCAAGCCCCGCACGCTGCGTCTGCCCCCACAACGCCCGCTGCTTCGATCATAATGAGCCGGAAAGAGCGAGAGGCTTCTGCTGGTCCGACCGCGGTCCCTGCGAAGCGCGGGCCCCGAACGAATTCGGCTCTGAACACCACCCCAGCAGCTTCCAGTGGCCTAGCTCGCCATTCCTCAATAGGTCCTGGGACGGCAAAGAATGTCGCCGCCACTGCTGCAGCCTCAGGCTCAGTCCGCGCAGGTAGTGCTGGTCCGCGGGCGGGATCTGTCAAGAGCGCCTCAGGATCGGGCGTAGGCCGCAAATCCGGAACCCCTGGCGCGACAGCTGGCCGCAAGAAAGCGGCTGCTGGAGCCACGAATCTGAAATCATCTCTATCTCGGGTAAAGAAATCTACCAAGAACTCCCCTGCCTCTACCGCTGACTCCGAGCTATCAGAAGCCGACACCGGAAGTGCCGTGGACGAAGAAGAGGAAAAACGCAGCTCTCGTCGTGGTGGAAGCGGCACCCCGGCAGCTGAGTCACGTAGTCGTGATGGCAGCAGCGGCGCTGGTGCTGGCGGCGCCACCGGAGCCTCTGCCGGATCGGGGACCGGCCCAGCCAGCGGAAACACTGCCAATGGCAGCAGCACAGCGAATGGTGCCGGGGGCAACAGCTCCAATGGCGCCAGCGGGACAACTCAGGCAGCTACTGCCGCTGCGGCGGCGGCGGCGTCCACAGGCGGATACGCCGACGAAGAGATGGCAGATGTCGAAGACGACGAAGGCGTGGATGACAAAAAGTACTGTCTCTGTCAAAACGTCAGCTTCGGTAACATGGTGGCGTGTGATAACGATGACTGTCCATTCGAGTGGTTCCATTGGTCGTGCGTTGGTCTTAAGAGCAAGCCGAACGGCACCTGGTACTGTCCGGTGTGTACAGAGAAGATGAAGAAGTTTAAATAGGAACCACACTAGTTCGAGTTGATAGAGAGAATCAATAGCGTTTCCACGACATGTAACGTGCTTGACAAATACAACGCGGTAGAAGATCTGATGAAATGCCGCTGCGTCGTCTGGTCACAGACATTGTTCCTTCAGGCGCATTGCCCGGTAAATTGCTATCAGGTAGTCGTGCACCCCACCAAAAAAAAGCCAACATCATTCCCGATAACGGGCCTTGGGCACCGGCGGCTGTCTCAAACCCCCCAGCCCAGTCTCCAACATTCACTACTAGCACAGTATTATCCCTTTAGACGGACAACGGGAATGGAAAAGAAAATCTAACTTGCAGTGTATTATGGCTTTGAGTATGTATTCCAGAACGATAAAAAAAGCAAAACCTGAAAACGAACCCCGAGGCGGACATGTGCATGATCCCGTCTCATAAATTATGAAAAGTTACATGAAAATATGACGTGATCAGAAGAAGACTTGAAAGCAGATGTAAGCGGTATCTTGACTTCAAAATTACTGTAGAAGGATCAGGCAGGTATGTCCGTCTGAGAGTCCCTTCTCCATGCTCCAGAACATGTGCACCTTTTGTTTGAGTGCTTGATCGTGACCACGTCCAAAGAAGATTATTAAACTTTTTTTTCTCTTCGATCTTTCAATTAATTGCTAAGAGGCCTAGGGCTCACCATCCCATTCAATTCTCAAGACCTTTTTTCAATTTTTGACGCAGTAAGCTGACTATTCCGAATAGAAAACTGCCCAAAGAACGAAACAGCCGAGAAACAAAAGGGGGTGCAGGTCTGACCCAAGAAAACGAGTTGCAAAACGCAGTTGTACGTTTGATTGAAATTTTCCTCGCTTGATATCAGCATCTAATGCTCCAACAGACGAAGACTGCCCTGGACAACAACATTCTCCAGGATCGATCCAGGAGGGATATCAATAGTGCTGCCCTCAGTCGCAACAATGATGACAGTTCCCTTCAGCGTGACACCACGGTTGATGTTGACGGCACCAGTTATGGTAAGATGGTCGAGCTCAATGATCTTGGGAATGGAGGAGATGCGCTTCTGGAAATCGGACACTTTCTTGAAGTCAGAGCCAAGCTTGATGAGAGGAGCATCGCCAAACCGGCTGGGGTTCATCTGCAGCTGGCCGTGCTTAACGGTGTACAGATCCGACTTGACAAGGAGCAGATCGGAGCAGGTCTTGACGGGAAGGAAGCGGCGGCGGGGCACATTGACACCATGGGCATTGCGGAAGTGGCGAATGGCGGCACCAACTGCGGTCTCGAGCTGAAGAACTGAGATGTCGGATTCTCCCTTGGTGTCGCCGGGAATGGTCTTGCCGTTCGGGATGATCTCCATCTCCAGTTCGTCATCCTCAACAAGGCGCTTGATCGCCTTCAGATTGAGCCAGATGTTGTTTGTGTTGAAGTACTTGAACTTCTTGATCGACTTGAACTCGTTCACGTGTTCCTTGGGGACCTGAGCAATCTCAAGCAGGCGGACAGAGCCCTCATAGTCAATAATGGTACCTCCCTTGACATCGGCCTTTGTCTTGTTGGTCAGCTCCATGATGTACTCCGACTTGGTCTCAACCATGTGCTGCAGAATGCGCAGGTCAACAACAGCGCCCAGGTTGTCAACGTTGGACAGGAAGACAATTTCGATGCCACGGTCAATGAGCTTGTCGAGAATCTTGGAGTTGTACAAGGACTCGAAAACGTCACCGTGTCCGGGGGGGTACCAGTCAGTAATAGGAGAGTCATACTTCTTCGGAGCCGGAAGAAGAGAGTCCTTTAGAATACGCGGGTAGCGCGACTGGTTGAAGGTGAGGATTTCGACATCGTGGCCATCATACTTCTTGATGATCGCAGCAGTATCATCGTCCGTGTTGAACGAGTTCATCAGGACGAATGGAACGTTGACATTGTATGTCTTGTTGAGAAACTCGACCTGTCGCACGGACAGATCGAGGAAAGACATGCCATCACGGACCTCGATAACCGACTTGGGACCGACACAGCCCATCGAGGTACCAAGGCCTCCGTTGAGCTTGAGCACGGCGAGCTTGTTGAGGAACTGAACAGCTTCCGAGTTGGGGAGATCCTCGTAGTCAACAACCTGTCCCTGTGCGGGAGGAGCGATACGATCCCAGTCACTATTGCGAAGGAGAGCAAGATAGGTGTCCAGTCAGCGAATAAATCCAAAGCTATGTCCCTACGCTGGTCGCTTCAGGCGTTCATAGTTACAAACATACAGGGTGTTGGCCTTGGCTTTGTCGTTCAGGTAACGGCGGAAAAGAGCGAAGAAGTTGTCCATCTCAGTCTCGAACAGCTGTGTCAAGAAAGAAATTTTGCGTTAGCTTGTATTGACATGCAAGCATGCGCAACGGTAGTAGAGAAACGGGGTTGAGATTGAAGCATACCTCCTTCTGAACAGGATCCGTCACAGTTTCTGACAGGTTGGTCAGCGCATTGCGCATCTGGGCAGCAGCGACATTGGTAGAGGTGTTTTCGAAGGCCTGATGAGAATCAATGATTAGCATGTCCATTTCGATATTCTGTTACGAAGGGCAAAGGATGTATTGTTCGTGCGTGGTTGAACCGATGGCTTTTTTGAGTTCAGCTGCAAGTTTCCGAAGTGGTTTATGGGAAGAACGTCCGGTATTAGACCCCGGAGCAGGTCGATAAGGCGAGTTTATCCCTCAGTAGCCAGCCCAGAGTCACTTGACAAGATAAAGACTCGAAAGAGCAATGATGACAGTTCTTGAGTAGGTGAAGGACTCGCAAAGCCAATCACGAGCCCTTAAGAGTCCCTAAGACTATTTCATGATGCGGAGGCAGTGACCAGAACATGACACGAAGAAAATAACAGGGTGGTATCAAAGATATCGGCCGAATGAAGAAAGCTGGCTGTGTCCGGGTCAAGAGTCGAGGGTCAAGAGTCGAGACATTTGAGCTAGATCAACCAAGGAGTGCCGGCTGCTACCAGCAGGCAATAGCATCAATTCTGTAACCTCTGCCGATATAGAGCCGCGTGGACAGTGGGCAACGAGAATTCTACTGGTGACGAGTCACCAGGCGAGTAGCACTGAGGACGGCTTGGTCGAAAAGAGGGCGTCTCGAACTTTGCCGTCCGGGTCGGCGGCATCCACCGTCTCCGGGTCATGCTCTGCATGGCTCTCTCCATTTCTCCCCCGAAACTTGAAATTGGACTCAGGCCGGCCAGGCCAGGTGATTCGGCAACAGAAAGATATCGGAGCTGAGCTGGTATTGGCCCATGTGTTTGATTCCCATTTTCGCACTTATTTTCACGTGGAATTTCAAGCTGCACTCGCAGTCGGCCACACAGGGAGAGTCCAGTCGTAACGCTTGGAAACGGCGTGCACTGATGTAGGCAGGGAAATTTCCCAATACAGGAATGTAGATGAAAGGGGAAGGGAGTTTGTTTCTCTAGTTTTGGAGCTTACCATATGGCTACGAGTCTTGCCATGCTTCCGCGCAAACGAGTCCTCCTGGTCGGCACCAGCGCTGGCCACCTTGAGGTGTGTGGGCAGCGCGCTCATGATGGGCAGGGAATTGGAAATGTGGACTCGGTGTGGTTCGAATATGTTGACAGAAGAATTGACGACCGGCTCAGGAGGGCCAAGATGATATTAATGCTCAAATGGATCTAAAGCTTGAGTGGAAGTTGAAGGGAAAGGTACCAAGTCAGTGAGGGGTCAAGCGAGATAGATTAGAGAGGAATATACCTAAGGCTTCTCTAGCAAAAATACAGAAGCTATAGAGCCATAAAACAAGCGACAATGAGAAGAGAAAAAGAGAGAGAAAAAGATAAGGAGACAAAGGGGTTAGAAGAATGATAGCAATAAATAGAGAGAGAAGGGGGAAAGGAAAATAAAGGGGAAGCAAGAGACGTCAGGCGAAAGGATGGCCAAAAAGCATAAGAAGAAAAGAGAGTATTTAAAGTCAGTGGAAGGAGAGGGGCACTTGTGTACTGTACTACACAGGTTGCCTATGCATGTTGCTAACGTCTAACTACTGTACTGTGCAAGTATCAGCCTGGAAGGCGGTGCTTGTTGACCTACTGTAGCTAGGTACAGGGTAGCTCCTCCCTTTCCCCCACTCAGGTCCCTCACACCTCCTCTACTGTACAGTAGACTTCAGCCGCCACTTGCCACAACGGCGTTTGACGCCATGAGAATGGGCGTCGAGACTCCGTGTTCGTATGAATACCTCTCCTGTCCAGTTTGGGATATCACATTCACGATACACCTAAGTGCATTTACACATACAATACTGTACATACTCTACGAGTACCTAAAATATGTTGATATGCGTGTACAGTACATAGACAGTATTTTGCTTGCTTTCAGTAAACACTCCTATCCATCCGGCTATCATCCCAGCTTCAGACCAAATTGGGTTGAGTTGGTGGGGTGAAATAATGAAGGGGGGGCGTGTAGGGAATGTTTGGGAGCTGATGAGCTGCCCCTGTTCTTTCCTGGATACAGAAAGCAAGGCTTGGGTCAACAACCAGCAATAAACACATGCCAAGGAGCATGTTAACGTGGGATTTACTTAATTGCACATCCATTAGCCGATCAACATGAAGTCAGTACAGTATGTAGAAAATAGCATAATGCGGGCTCACCCCCAGCCATTATTAGCCAGGCTGAATAGTATTCACATATACTGATATCTTAAATATCCAGGTGTAAGCCACATGCCTCATCACGATAATTGCTGTCGTGCCCAGGTATGTAGTGTAATGGCTAGAATCGGTCAGTAACCTCCCTCATACCGTTCCTTGCAAAGCTCTAAAACCTGCTCTCCATGCGTTGGTAGGAGAAACAACATGGCAAGGTTTACAGGCGGTGACAAAGGTCGAGATGCATGTGGATATGGGTGAGCCGAAATTTGTTTCCATACTGACCAGGTTTGACAGCTGGTTGTAACTTGTTGGCAAGGAGTTTTCACGTGGACCAGAAAGCCGTTGAACTCCATCCATGTCGAGGCCAGCCGACGTCCACTCCAAGTATGTGCGAGTAAGTAATGTACAGTACATATGTCATCTCTACGAGCATAAGTCTTGCACACTACCTTGTGATATTTTTTTGGCCCTTACTTTTTGGCGGGGATGTTTATCAGTTGGTAGGTCGGTGGCACAAGCAGTTTCGAGTCGACCTTCTCTGTAATTCTTGAGTTGTGTTTTTTGCCCCGCCATGGAAGTCATCATTCTGTCCTGAGGCTGTTCCAACGGCACAACTGCAAAAGTTTGTGTGGCGGCACACCAGGTCCGCCGTCCCGTCATTGCGGCCTCAGAGAGGTACAGGAGTTTGGCCAGCACGAGTGATACCAAAATATTACTGTCATCAAAACGTCATTTACGCTTATGGGGCCGAAGATATGGCAAACAAGAGCCCCCCTCCCGAGTGCGCGCGGGCGTTCATCCAGGTGGCCTTCAACGTGGTGTAGTACCTACTCAGTTGTTCAAAACTGTTCAAAATCCGGCCAGTCCATGGCCTTGTCTCTATCCAGATACATACTGATACCCAACCCTACAGTACGCCTTCAACCATGAGATACCGCCGGGTTGAGGCGACCAAGCATTTCACTGCCCTTCGTTTGATGCACCCGTCTCCACAAAAGGGATTTGTTACTCGCCTTACACCACGATCACAACATCGCCAGTCCATGTACCAGACCTGTCTGGTGTCTTCGCTTAGTGAGTGGCGGAAAATCCGGAGCGTAAAAAGGATCCTCTTTTAAACTTCCACCGTAGAACGAAAGCTGAAAATGCCGGACAAAATGAAGCTTTCGTATACAAGGATGCACGGCCACCGATTGAGCGAAAAACAATTTTCATGGTGGGGTTGGTCACCTCATGTTACAACCAACAGTTATCTTCGAGAGTGCGTGCGTGCTGTCTTGGATTGCACAAAGTTTACAGAACTCCTTACAGTAGAAAGGTCGGCCAGCCATGGCAATCCTCCATTTTACTTAGAAAGTCCAATTGCATTGAGTCACCCACCTCCCGAGAGTAGATATTACACCTAGAACATATTTTCTTGCAGCATTCGAAATAGCTCGATGAAAAATTCGCCTCACAAAGGGGTATTTCTTTTTAACCCTCACGCGGGTCATGATGGCACTTGGGCCCAAGTGGAGATGAAGCCACAGAATCATCGTAAATTGTAATAAAATCACTCTTAGCTGACCCCGAAACGAAGTTACTCTTGAACTCCGGGAATCCAGATCTGGAAACCCAACCCTTTATCATCACATCACTGCAGCCCCTTTTCCTCCCACAGAAGTCTCAGCCCTTATATCCGTCTCCAGGGTACATCACACATTTTGACAGTCTCTTTGGCTATTTCATACAGCCGCCGCCCGGCCACAATGGCACACGTCATTCGATCTAAGCTCGAAGAGAATTCACTTGGGATTGGGGGCTTTTTTTTGTTCTTGCTTATCAGTCATCCTCTCGCCAACATTCAGAATCTGGTTCCTGGATCGACGTGCATGGAGCGGCTTGGGCCACTTTGGGCCCTGCATCAAGACGACAAGGCCCACAAAGCTGTGGCCATCAAAATATATACTGATAACATCACCTTGATAAGACGGCTCTCTCGTCTTAGTCTGATAGCCAGGGAGGAGAATTCCTGGGTGTCCGAGCCTAGGGCGTAAGTCTCCGAGTGAATGTGAAGTCGGTGGTCGATTTTCCCTCTCCTGTTCTTCTTTCAGCCCTCACATAGGTCCTCCGCTCGACTCAATCTTGAGGCTCGTATTTCTTGATGGCATTTCGAAGCTGTCTGGCCACTGGCCCGCACTCTCAAACATGGCAAGACCTTCACGCCTTCTCACAAGCCAAGCATCCCTCAGCTTTCAGCCCCTGCCAGATCACTTGTATGCCCTCCTAATCAGTCACACATGAGTAGTTGGAATAAGGGGCAGGTATTTTCTTGTCATAGATGTGTTATTACGGAACGCCACAGATCCTCACACGAATATGTTCTGTACTGTACACAGTTTGGGCGGAACCCCTCCCCGGTCGACGTCGTCAAATATTGGTTGAGGCTGAAAATACAAATTGCATTCTGGTCTGGTGGTCCGTCCCCTTCCTTATACCGACATGTTCTTCGTGATGCAAGTTCAACATATAGCCATTTACGGTAAGCAGGTGAACGGTTGACCAAATATCACTACTGTACTGTACAGCGTTGCATTACATGCTTTACCTCCTCCGGTCTAAACCAGGGGGTGTTGAGCCCGAGCGAGAGGTTATAAGATCGGCAAGTCAGTAGGAAGATGAACATGTTGTTCTGCATCAGAGTCCGGCTGGAAACTACATCTTTTCCGCAAACATATTCGGACAGCACACTACAGTACTGAGTGTAGGTAGGTATGGTACACAAACCCCCACCCAGTGGCCTCCATGCCTGTCATGTAGTGGTAGATATGTTGGCGTGTTGATTATGCTACAAACCACGCCCGTGGTTGACGCAGCCATGGCTGATAGCTTTGGAGGAACTTTATCTCAGCTTCTTGATATTTCGGCAAGAGCCGCTAACAGGCAAACTACTGCGAGGCGGCCAATATTTAATACCCGGATTTCAGCACTCATTTTACTTCAAGTTGGAGTTTGGGTGGCAGTACTACACTCAACATGTTTCGATACACATGATAGCCACGGCGTCTCCCGTATGTCAGGCTCACGTACTTACATCCTTCTGCCATTGACGATCCCTTTGGCTGATTTGGCTGGTCTGTACGATTAAATTGCACTTGAGGCTTGAGCTATCATCCAAGGCCTTCAGCACGTGGGATGCGTGCATTGAAAGGAATTACCGTTTAATACATCGTGAAAACACACATATGGAGAGATTGATGTGAGTCGTTTCCAGTATCTTAAGTCTCTTCCCCCCCTCCTTTCCCGAGGAAAACAAAAACAAATATATATATATATATATATATATATACTATCATACGGGTAAAAGTTTCCACCACACGCTAAAATCTAACAAGGATGTTGAGAAGTACCTTTTTAGTGGGTCTTTTAGCGCTACTTCTATGTGGGTCCAGGAACCGAGCATACACCCCCCCCTGCTTTGTATCCTGCCTTGACTCTTCAATTCTTGAAGGCATTTAGGGAAGCTAGCACTAGAGCCCAGCGTAGAACTCAGTACTAGAGCCTAGCTACCGTGCTCCACGCCCGCCAAAACTCGGACACCCCCCTCTCTCTCCCTCTCTGTGTCTCTCTCTCTCTCTCTCTCTCTCTTTTTCTCTCTGTGTGCGTGTCTCCCTCTTTCTCTCTCTTTTTCTCTCTATGTGTGTCTCTCCCTCTCTTTCTCTTTCTCTCTCTTTTTCTCTCTGTGTGTGTGTCTCTCTCTCTCTCTCTCTCTTTGCGGACTCGGTTTCGTGTAGCGCCTGTTTTGTAGGAAAAAATTGTTTGGCAGGAAGGAAGTTGGTTGGTAGGAAGGAAGTTGGTTGGCAGGAAGAAGGTTGGTAGGAAGAAGGTTGGCAGGAAGAAAATTAGTTGGTACGAAGGAAGGAAGAAGAAGAAGAAGAAGAAGAAGTAGCTGTGGAGAAGAATTTTTGTTTTGATTAAAAAGAGTACTTTAGGGCTAGGGTTTAAAATTAGGGATAGGCGCCAAGATTAGTGGATAGATACCCTTGATAACCAGTATACCCATCGAATGCCATTAGGGCGGCAATTTAGCCACCAACGGCCCTATTTCCTGCAGCTTAGGCTCCCGAAATCCTACATCGGAATCTTCTGTTTTGGTTACACTGTGCCGCTGGTTATGGACTTTGTGAGATTGCTTCACAGGGAAGAAGCTCATATAACCCGTATTCAGAGCGTTCAGCCCCGTCATAATTTTTCTTCCCTTTGTGCCAGCCACCTTCGTCCTTTTAGTGGGCGGTCAATAGCAGGATTCAGTGGTCGCACGTGGAAGCCAGTCCGTCCTATTGCCAAACAGAAAATTTTGTCCGTGTCCCACACCTGCATGAACGAAGCCTTATCTCTTCGGCAATCCGGGCTGGCGCTTCACACACCCACCATAAGAATGGCGGTTGCTTTTGATAGGGAGGTCTGTGTCACCACAAGTTGCTTCAGCCTTCTTTTGATCCGTTATCCCCCGATGAGTATGTCGTTCGGGTGTATGTATGTACAGTATGTACTACAAATGCCCTTATCATCTGGTTATTTCGGAAAACAAATTTTCAGATTTCGCCCCAAGGAGACTCTCTTCCGGCTACCTGCATTTATATGCCGTCCGGACATACATCATCGTCGGTGGCCGCTCGGGCAGGATACTGTCACTGAAAACGAAGCCGCGATTTACCTCAAAAAGTTGCCGAATCCTTCCGCAGAAAGAGCTCACAAACATGACGCGAGGAACACTTTTCAAGTTCTGCCGGTTTCCGACATGCTATTATCCGATTGAGTCACCACTCTTGGCCGGTTTCACCGGACCCTGATATTCTACTATCTCAGATACTATACGAACAACGGAACGTAACACTTTCAGTATGTGTTCAAGACGGGTTGACGCCACCTGTATTGTATAAGCCAGTTCTCCATGTACTACGTACGTGGTAAGACAGGTCCATATCGAGAGGGGTAATTGGACCCCTGCCAGGTCAATCCACTCAACCCGTATGAGAGGTGTTGCATATATCATTGATAGCTGTAGCTTCACACCCCGCCTCGTTTCCCGAAGCTCTACTTCAAGGACATACGAGCATATATGGCACAGTATATGTAGATCTCAACCGGCGGTCACCAAGTTTTGCTCTCGCAAGCCGGAACGTCCCGTATATACGAACACACAATACTCCTTACGAAGTGTTGTTGCTGCTGCTCGCCAATATACCCATCAGCTTAGGCGAAACCCTTAACCCTAACTTAACTACTGGCATTGTCACAAGAAAGGGCCACATTGGAAATACATCAGTACGTGTGCTTACCCAGGTAGGAAACTTGAACATCAGCAAACTTCAGAGTACTTTTCGGCTCCTTTTCCTATTTAGAAGTCATCGACTGCAACTTTCACGCACTTACCCACAACGGCACCCCTATCCCCGATCTCGGGCCCGTATTTTCTGTCGCTGCTAGCCTCACCGCCCTCCGCACTCTTCCCGCAGTTTCGTCCGAGCTTATCGCTTGCTCTGTTAGTCCAAACATGTCTTCCTTTGGTAGCAGCAATATCCCGCGTCCCATACTTATGTGCGCACCTCAGGGTCATCACTCCAGGGGTGGTCGGAGAAACTGCTCCCCAGATCTCGATTTCTCTCGCTGAACAATTATTGTGCTGCCCGGTGTACCCGTTCCAACCATAGAAATGGCTACGACAGCAGACCCAATCTCGACCTTCCCTGGCTCATCCGCCACCTCCAACCCTGGGGTCAATGCCCCGTCGGAGCCGTTGGAAACAGCACCCGTGTCTGTGGCATACTGGAACAATAACCTCCCAACCAATGAGCACACGGTCGAGTGTCCGGACTTCCTTCGCAATATCACTGCGAAAGATCGCAGAGTTTTATCCATGAAGGATGCCGACTATGCCATCATGCCCTGGTCACAGGTGTGCGATCTCGTCCGGATCAACGATATTGGAGCGTTCCAGCGCGTGCCGTCCTCCCTACGCCGGTATCACGTCTTCAGTGCCGGCCTGCGTGCTGAATACCCGGATGGCGGCGTGATGGAGTTTCTACTCCGCCGCCGTCTTTGCTGGTGGCCCGCACCCATCATACCGAGCCCGGAGGCCGCAGAGGCTGCCGCCGCAGTTTCTTGTGGGCGTAATGGGCCCGCTGCCTGTGATCCATTCGCATTCCCAGAGGACTTCAAGATCCTGTACAACGATTGGCCGTATGGCATCGACTCCCGAATCGTGCACCTGGTGGTGTGGACCAAGTTCTCATATGACGAAGATCCAAGAACGGGTGACCTGGCCGATGAATGGCGAAACCTACTGGATGGGTTTGTGACGAGGACGTTCAAAGCTCGAACCGAAAAAGACAAAGTAAGTGCTCTGTGATCTTGTCATTTGGTAGTTCTATTAATTCAGTAATTACATGCTCGTGTAGGTGATTTGGTTCCGAAACTGGTCCGCTCTTAAGTCCGTACGAACGGTGGAGCACTTCCATGTTATGTTACTTGACGCAGACCCGGAATTTGTCATTGAGATCACGAATGGCGATCGCCCCATGAGCGCAATTATAGGTTAGGATACCTTGAGGTTAGATGTTTACTACATAAACGTCAGGTGGAATTTCTGGTTTAGGAGTTCGTTTTGGTTTGTGCATGATGAGTATCGATTAGATAGAACGTCCCTTTCAGTCGCAATGCCTAGACAGTTAGGTCATACTGAGGAACAAAGTCAACTCTAGATGGTATATTACTGTCCGGATAGACGGTATCCCGACATGAGCGGTGTGATGATAAATCTCGAAGAAGCTCAGGCCGAAGATCGAAGTCAAAGATAGATGAATATCAAAGTCTGAGATGGTCTCCTGCAGTTGAACAAGTTTCTAAGTGCTGAGGAACTCAATGCATGTTCCCTCAGCCAATGGAACAGCTGTCGGCTTCTCAAGCAAAATCTTCAGCCTACTTCCAGGCGGTTTGTCATAGAGGAAGCCCTGCTTAATAGCCGTAGCAAGCTTGTCGGCGAGGGCCTCCAGCGTCCCGAAAGACGAATCTGCAATTGCCTAGAGTCGGTGCACGGTTGCAGTTAGCAAAAAAAAAAAAAAAGTTTTGGTATAACCTCGTTGAATTCTGGTGTTTGATGATTTTTGAACAAATAGAGATTGTCAACATACCTTTTGCACAATGTTCTCCAGGGCGACATATACATCATCATCCCAGTCAAATCGATCAACTTCAACATCCGCAATTATGATCTGCTTCGCCCGCCGTTCATTGCTATTGATGCCAATAATCGTCGGTATCTGGAGTCTGTTTATGCCAAGGGTCAAAGCATGCGCCTGGATCGGCGGGTATCTTCCACTCTGCTCGAACACTGCTGCGCCCGTCAGGCTGATGCCAGTTCCGAGAAGAGACGCCTTGGGGAGCACAACCGTGACAGACAAGTATTTTATCATTGACAGGTTCAGGAACGGCGCTGTAGCCTCACTCCCAGTACCGCCATAGCGAGCAGCAGCACTATCACTGTGAGCACCATGGAAATCCGCCGCGGCCGCAGCCGCAGCTACTGCAAGCCGTTGACCGTCAACGGTGAGGCCGGTCAGAGACGCCCAGATGCGGTCGAGAACTGCGCGGAGGGTCACGTGCGCAGAGGGTAGAGGGCGGAAAGCCGGTGACGAAGCACGGGACGAGCCGGAACCCGAAGCTCCGTCTGGGCGCAAACCACCGCCGGATGACCCAGAGTGTTGGTGGCCCGTAAGGTTGCGGAGTTGCGCCAGGTTGAGGTCGTTCAGCGCGGCTAGCACCGCCTTACACAGAAGGCCATAATGGACGGTATCGTCGGCAACGTCGTCGCTTTCCTGGGCCCTGTGGAACGAGCGGGCCAAAAACACATCAGCTGACACCAACACGGGCTGTGGCTTGTTCTCGCGGCCCCAGGCGTCGCGGCCGGCCTGTACGACTGACTGCAGGTTGCGCACGCGGACAGCGGCGGCGGGTTCACCGGCAGCCACCCTGACTTCCCACGCCGAGTTGAGTGGGCTGGCCCGGACGGGTGAAGGTAGCACAAACGCTGGGGACACAGCACGAGATGCCATTTAGATCCAAGAGATCTAACAAGAGGTGGATGGATGGGCTCCCAGTTATAAAAGGATGCACAAGCGAGAATTCACGGTAATAAACAACGAAATATTGACACAATCTATGCCGTGGCCGAAAGAAAGTCGTTGGGGGGAAAATACAAGAGCAACAAGCAGGGTCAGAAGGAGTGATGAAGATCACAGGAACGCGGGATCAAGTGAGAGAAGTAGAAAGTTAACGTCCGTGCCGACGACGGAAGATAGTAGTGGCAGTCGATAGATAGACAGGCGAATGCTGCCGCTGGTAATAGCCGCCGTGTCCGTATCTTGAATCACGGTAGCAACTGTTAACCCTCGGAAGTTCGGCAGCCAAGAGGGGAGAATATAAATCGGGGGGTTCTCGTCAAGTTGATTATCAAGAAACGTTGAAGTTCAAGCAACTCACCAGGGCCAGAAGTATGTCGTCTAGTGAATAGGGGTACCTATATCTCAAATTCCGTACCTGGTTGGTGAACACTATTGAGTACAAGGAGTGCAAATGAGGTCAACTTTGATGTTTGGAGGTCAGGAACCAAGTTCTCGTGTGACTCGGAAAATTTGCGCCTAAATGGATTTTTTTAGGTGTAGCTGGTCCTCCGGCCAGCGGGTGGGAAACCGTCTGTCCTTCAAGAGGGGCGATAAAAATGGTTAAGTCACTCAGTCAAAGAATTTACCACCCACTCCAGATCGAAGTACATAGTACCTTTCTAGTTATCACACACAACAGCAGCCCCATTGAGACAATACAGTAGGAAGTTTGTCTTTATATAAAATAAAAGGAAGCCAAAAGGAGATTTTCCTAGACAAATTCCTCAGCAGCACGCACGGACAGTGTCGAGAGGGTTCAACTTCTCGATCGGTCAGTGACGAGCGGGTGGCTTCACCAGTCACTCAGGCATGTTTATTGCTTGGTACAAGATGCAGATGTCTTCGTCCCCTCCCTTGTTATTTTGTTGATTATGATGCCCAGTGACCATTCTTTGGGCTGGCATGGCCAGCCATATTGTTTTCCTCTAATCCTCTGAAGCCAAAGTGAAAAGGGAAACCTCTAAACCTCATCCTAGCCCAGGATGACAATCAACCCTAACCCTAGAGATACACTCAACACCATATATCGAACATGGACCTTGGACATAGTATATGTATCCAAATGTCTGATACGTGGCTACCTAGGTACTTAGATAAGTGTGTCTGGACAAACTTTTTGAATAAAGTCCCGGGACAATGTCTTCCTGATTTACTCTATAGGGACTTGCCTCCGTCTTCCGGCTGAAATATCCGGACACTGAAAAATTGAAGTCAACTGATGACAAGGGGATACGGGTGACCTGTGACAAGAATCGCCGGTGGCCGGAATATCCTGTTCCTGAAATGTTGTGTATATCACAGTGCGCCCGGTGTGGTACAGAAGTCGCGGAGCTATCTATACATGTGTGGTGCAGCAAACCACACACAGTTTGGCAAGAATATAAGGCGGCCCGCGGTGGGCACTACCACCCGGGTTCATATCCAGCCATGGAGATCTTTCAAGCCATGAATATGGAGTGTACTGGCTAATTGATAGCAATGCATGAACTACTCGACATCACCAAACCCCGCCGTGTTGTGCTGCATCTTTGGAATTTACCCGGTGTGCAAGAGTGAAATCCAGTATGCGTTACATCTCCATCCCCCAGAGCCCGCCAGAAAGAAGAGAGCGTGTGAATCTTAATAGTCGCCCTCCATTATTCTCCGATATACCAGCTCCTGCTTGGATGAAATAGTCTTTCCATGGCGGCTTCTCGCCTCCGGAAAACTGGAATCTCGGCACCTTCAGAGCCTCGTTCTCCGACCCCATATCATCTGGCGGTTGGGCGACAAATAGAGTGATCGGGAGCTCCCTCATAGCTAGTCATGTTATATATATCTCTTATATTAGTATAGGTTCACGCCAAGAAAGCTCTCCCTACATACCACATGAGCTCCACGGACGGACCACTCAGGTGGCAAGCGATAGCTTTCTCTCTCTACATAGTTCATGCACCAACGATAGTGTATATCCGCATATCCTTGCTCCGTCCGGCTAGATGAGAAGATGGATCCGTTGACAAGACTCTACTGCCTACCGTCTGGTTTTGGACATAGGGATATATCAAACCTGTGGAGTTCTCATCGTGGACAGGGCTTGAAGTCTGTAATGATAGAAGCGGGACACGGCTCTTAATTGATGGCTCATGATGGATCGTAGAGATTGGAAGGATTTGATGCCGATAAGCCTCGTGACAGAACTTTACTCTATTTGTGACCTTTCACCTTATAGAATGGCCAACAACCTGTTCTATTCTCATGCCGACCTTGTTTAAGGTCCTCCTATCCACTTCGACAAGCAAAGGGGGGACGGTTAGACACTCATGAGTATAAGAGGATGCCATGGCCTCTCCTCGTCAACAAGAAGAAATGAGGGAGATTCAGACCAGCAGCAGCCTGTCTCTTCTCACCAGTCTCCCGCACTACCAGTCTCTCGCTCCATTGTGGCTTTTGGTCCTGATCTAAAGAAAGCAAATCATCACTTACGACTGTCAATCATCTACTCCACCCAATCAGTTTCTGCTTCTTTCTTTTCTTTGACAAGAATTTCGTTTCGCCAATCCCAGACCATTTGAGCACAATGCTTCGTCTCCTTGCCCCGCTCTCCCTTGCCGGTGCCGCCCTTGCCCAGCAGGTCGGCACTCTGACGGCTGAGAAGCACCCGTCGATGTCGTACGAAGTATGCGACAGCGTCGGCTGCACAAAGCAGAAGGGCGAGGTGGTACTGGACGCGAACTGGCGCTGGCTACACACAGCTGAGGGCTCAGACAACTGCTACGACGGCAACAAGTGGGTGGCCGAGCACTGCCCTGATGGAAAGGCGTGCGCCGAGGCGTGCGCTGTCGAGGGAGCTGACTACGAAGGCACCTACGGAATCACCACCCCGTCGGATGGCGAGTTGCGGTTGCAATTTGTCAAGGAACATGACTACGGCAAGAACGTCGGCTCCAGAGTCTACCTGATGGAGTCGGCTGACAAGTACCGCATTTTCAATATGCTTAACCGCGAGATCACTTTTGATGTTGATGTTTCCGCTCTCCCGTAAGTTGATCCCTTGTCTCCATCACCGTGCGGACAGAACAGCTCTCTCATAAATAATCCATAGTTGCGGTCTCAATGGCGCTGTTTACTTCAGCGAAATGCTTCAGGATGGCGGCCTCTCCAAGTTCCCCACCAACAAGGCCGGTGCCAAGTACGGAACCGGCTACTGTGACAGCCAGTGCCCTCAGGACATCAAGTTCATCGATGGCGAGGCCAATGTCGAGGGCTGGGGTGGCTCGTCTAGCTCTGACAGCACCGGTACTGGTGTGTACGGCGCCTGCTGTGCTGAGATGGACCTGTGGGAGGCCAACCTGGATGCCACGGCGTACACGCCGCACCCATGCTCGGCCCCCGGACTCAAGCGTTGCTCAGGCACCGAATGTGGATCTGGCGATGACCGCTATGCCGGCGTCTGCGACAAGGATGGCTGTGACTTCAATTCCCTACGCATGGGCAATGCTGAGTTCTACGGCACTGGCAAGACTATCGACACCTCCAAGCCCGTCACCGTCGTCACTCAGTTCCTCACCGCTGATGGCAGCGATTCCGGTACCCTGAGCGAGATTCGCCGCTTCTACGTGCAGGGCGGCAAGGTTGTTGCCAACTCCGACTCGGCTGTTGCTGGTGTGGACAATACCAACTCCATCACTGATGAGTTCTGCGCCCAGCAGAAGTCCGTCTTCGGTGACAACAACTACTTCGCCAAGCTCGGCGGTCTGGCTCAGATGGGAGAGGCTCTCAAGGCCATGGTCCTGGTTCTCAGCATCTGGGACGATTATGCCGTGTCGATGAACTGGCTCGACAGCCGCTTCCCTCCCGAGGCTGATCCCGCTACCCCCGGTGTCCTTCGTGGACGCTGTGACCCCGAGGCCGGTCTTCCCACCACCGTCGAGGCCGACCACCCCGATGCCTATGTGGTCTACTCCAAGATCAAGTATGGCACCATCAACTCGACATTCACCGCGTAAATACCGGAACAAAGAATCAGGGAAGAAACGGGGTTGAGGATGGCCATCTCTGTTGCATTTCATTTTGAGTGCTAGGCGGAATCTGTTTAAGTTGCATAGATAGAAAATAATCTCATTCAATATCGAAAGTTAAAGTTTTCCGAAAGCGCAAGATCATATTATCGTGCACCTATGCGTCTTCAGTCTCTTTATTTCACTCTCGGTAACACCCGCCACCCTGTCTCGGTCAGTCGAGTCGGGCAAGAAGGTGTGCACCAGAGACAAAAATCCGGAGGAATCCCAGAATGTGTGCGTATGTACGATGAAACACAAACCTGTTAGTCCTTTTTTTTCTGCCGAAGGTATCAGAAATCACCGCGCAACGAGCCTAATTCGGGAATTCGGGGTGGCAGGTCTCAGTATAGCGTGGACAAGAGTGGCTAAGACAGAACTGTTCAGAAGCGAGAAACCGAAAAATGAGCCAGGAGTCGAGAGAAACGTGTGGCTTAACACGAGAACCGCACTCGGGGAGTCTCGATGTGCAACTATTCTTTCTGATGAGGGAGGGGATCGGGCCCATCACAGCGCAACTATCTTAGACATCTCTGACCCATATGTCTGGCCAGACTGGACACAAAACTCCGGTGTTGGACATCCGCTCGTTTAACCCTACAAAGACCTCCGGCTGAGAAGCTCTCCGAGTTCTGGTCTGGGGCTGCTCCAAATGGGGATGAAAATACTTGCACAACGTCTGAAGGAAGCCAAGCGCTGTCTCTCCAAAGGCTGGATCAAGTTCACATTACAAAAGAACGGATAGCCCAGAATGGATGAACCAGGCTCGGTTGACGATCCGGAATCTGAGCCGATGTGGAACAGGACAGCACTTATTCTGTTCCGTTAGCTTGAGAAGAATAATCTGGCCCCTGAACCGGCCATATACAGTACTAGGAGATAATCTGAACCACAGAACTGGGAATGCCACAATCGTCACTTACACAGTATTGTTAAGGACAACCTAGTGAGTGAACGTACCTGGCCTATCACTAGCATATAACAGTGTGCAATCTGCCTCCAGGAACCAAAACGTCTGTGGCCCCTCAAATAGATGAATGGCACCCCTGCATCTCAGAACTCTGATATTATTTCAGACGGCTGGGATAGCGTCAAAGACAAGGCGTCAATTAAAAACCAGGATGCCCTGGCCCGAGTATCACGAATACGGTGGGGAAAGAAAACCCCCCATGTGGTCTGAAGTTCGGGGGTTTAATTGAATTTTCGAAACTTGAAAACAGCAATTAAACGAACTGAAGAAAAGAAATAGGGGGGCTGCTTGTCTTCTGGTCTTATCCCAACCTCCGTGCCTTTGACTCTCACAGGGTACTTCAAATTTACGAGTAACGTGAGAACACAGCATGGCACAGTCTGGCAAAGTGCAACACTAGCCACCGTGCACATCTGATTTTGTGCAGGAACCAGAGAGACCATGTACTTACAGGAAATATGCGCCTGCCCATGGATTTTCATGCGTCTATATAGTACGCAAGGCAGATAACCGAAGACAGCTGTAGTGGTGCGCAGAGTGCATATGCACATACAAGTAGTAGGCAAGTACCTCATAAGTAGGTACAGTACATTCATTTATGTCTGCATCAAACCAGTTTTCAGAGATTCGGATTGAAGAGATCCATGATGCTGCTTAAACACTGGGAATGCATAGTGTACACCTGCGAATCTGGCTCAGACAAGTCCAGCTCCGACACAGCTCAGGCCTATCGCTTTGTTTCCCTCTCGATCTTATAAAAGCATTGAATATAGCCCCCCCCCCATATGGTATATAGGTCTACTGCGATTGATTGTTCCATCTCGTCTTTTGTTTGACGGTCATGGCGTTTCCCCCGTTGCGTAGAGGGAAGGGGCCAAGAGCAGTGCTCCTAGGTAGTGCTTATGGGGATGGAACGTGCTCGGCATGGAGTCCGATCAGCGCAGTGGCCAGCCCTCTCGGGCATAGTTTGTAACCGGCCTACATTACTACCATATGTGCATATGTTCTTACTGTATGTCGTTTTGCACCGGATACTCATCACGCCCTCGTTTTCGTCCTCACGTCAACGGGTTTTAAAAAATAAAATAAAATAAAATAAAAAAAGAAGAAGAAAAACCCCTACGGTATATAGTACTATGTAACAGCTCAATGAGCGACATCAGAGGAAGTAGCCACATCGTGCTGGTGCACTGACCGTCGACATACTCGTTTCTGAGGTGCATGCGCAGGCGTGTAAATGCATATGCGGGGTGTTCTTCCCGTCGTCGTCGTGGCTGCGATCATAGCGACCTGCAAGTTATCCCCATATGAGATAGAGGCCACGATAGCAGCGTGAATTCCCAGAGTCTGCCGTCTGTCAGCGCTGTATTTGGATCATGGCGTGGAAAGAGCATGAGCACCTAAACACAGACCCGTAAGCTCGGATTACACACTGAGACGCTGAATTTGATTCAAAAATTGAGCTTCGAGAATAGAAACCTCGAGAATAAGAAAAACAGTTGTCCAAAGCGACTGCTTGAGATATGATGCATAATACACGGAAGAGAGCATGGAAGCAAAACAAAACAAAAAGTCCACAAGAAGTGTGAAGATGAAGAGTGATTTGCCATTTGCGAGAACAGCTTCAATTCAAAGACACGGGAGAACAACCCCCTCCCCTCAAAAAAGAAAGAGAAAAATCACAGTAAACTCCAATAAACAAAGCCCAGGTTGCTGTCTCCTTTCTGTGGAGCAGATATCCCAAGTCCTCCCCTCATTAACAAACATCACCAGCACAGTCGCTGTCCCTTTGTCCCTCAATAATCGCCCAAGTCAGAATAACCGCCCCAAGAATGAATATAAACCAAAGCTTTCAAAAAGAAACGAAAAGACCCGAGAAAAAAGACCAGAAGCATAAGCTCACTGGTTAAAGAATAATATACATTGAAGTGAAAAGAGAAAAAGCAGTGAAAAAAGAAACAACATGGCTTCAAAACAAAACGAAATATTAGTACTCATATAGAAGAGAAGTCAAGCGGAGACAGCAAAGCAGGTTCAGTTAGCCTTTTTCACCGCCAGGTATTGTGAAGCTTCGTGCGGCGATTTGACCGTTTCAGGCCAACATCGCCGGCCGCCATCAGGCTCTTCCAGCGACGGCCAATAGACTGGCGATCCCGGCCGAGGCTCCGAGCGCAATCCTGCCATTCGGACTTGGTGAGGCGGAGCTTTTCCAGTACAAGCTCGACCAAAACACGGTCGTCCTCGGCTGTCCACTCATCATCAACGTCATCAGAGGCATGATGGCTAGGCTCGTGATGGCTTTGAGTGGATGATTGGAGAATCTCACTCAAAAGAAGGCTATGGAAATCGCCGCGGTCTAGGCCCAATGGGAGAGCTGCGGGTGCAATCCGAGCACGCTTAGGAGTGTGAGGGAGCTCTGTGGCTTGCGCATGCTGAGGAGGCGACGTCGAAGGTCTATTTGAGAAGCACGAAGAGGCGAAAGATGTATCTGAAGAGAACGATGAACCGAACGCAGCTCCTGAGGATTCGGAGTCGCTCTCCGCCGATTCAGAGTCGGAGGATGAGATATCAAAGTGGTCGCGCGGAAGTGAGTCTTCGTCGTCGTCGTCACGGCGGCGCTTGTTCACACGACGAGAGACGACACGGCGGCTGACTATCCGGCGCCGAGGAGGCATTTGAGGAGCAGATCCAGGGTACGCGGTGGATGGTGTGATCGAATCGGAGGAAATCTCGGCGGCGCTATCCAGAACTGGCACACGAATCTGCAGCGATTGCTGGGTCGCGGCAGCCTTCGCCCGTGGCCGAAGGCGAAGCTTCATGGGAGGAGGAGCATATGTAAGAGGGGGAGTCGGTAGTGATGATACAACTGGCTCGGGAGAAGTGGTGGGAGGGGTCAAGGCCATGTCGGATGGGGCAATGGAAGCCAAGGTCGAGGGATTAACAGCAAGAAGAGACTGCAGTGAGCGACATGTCGCAAATAGGTTGCTAACGGCGGCTTGAGGAGCCGACGCAGCGGATAGAGAAGCCATGATTGATGGGGGAGGTAGGCTTGCAGGAGGAGAGGCAGATTGGCGATTTGAAGGCATCGAGTTGTTGTGGCGGGAGTTCGAGAGGTTGCAAGTGAAATGCGACGGTAGTAACATAATGAAGAGAAGATGACAGACAGAATAATCCGATTCAAGAGAGGAGGAGGATAAATATTATCAACTCTCGTCGCAGAAGCGCGTCAAGAGGAGAGATGAATGAGGATATGTTGAAGCGACAAGCTGCTTGCGGTTGAGTGCAAAATGCAAATAGATAAGAGGAATGTATCAGGGACTGATTGGCTTTGGAATGAAGCGCAAAGGGGGCAGATAGCGGGGAGAGGAATGCGGAAAGATAGAAGCGCCCAACAACAGGCCACGGCTATCTTTTATCTCTCCAGTCGACTGTTTGCGATGAAGAAGATGAGATGAGAAGACCGGGGGAAGAAGAAAAAAAAAGAAAGAAAAATCCAGAGTTGCGCCCAGGGTTAAGAATTTGGGGGGGTCGGAGGGAACTAAAAAGAAAAAAATTAGGGCGGCGGGTTGTTGGGGTTTATAGGTAGCGGTGTGGAAAGAGAAAACCAGAAAGGCAGGAGAGGGCCAAAAGTGGAGACGAAAGCTTCGAAATTTTGCGCGGGTGACCAGAAAAGTCAGGTTCCTCAGTTGTACCTGCCTGTAGATGGGAGAAGGACCAGGACGGTGAGGAAGGAACACTGGACTCTTAAATGCCAACAGGATCGATTATAGCGGGAGCTGCAATTTGCGTCGAGGGCCCACTTTCTTGCAGGTTCTTAGTACATGATCTGCCGGAGGAGTCGAAGTATCTACAAGAGTTTAAGAGCTGTTTCTGCATGCAATTACAGGGTAAATGATCTGAAACTATACAGAGCTAGTACAAAATGTTTATATGTACTCAGTACATAATTCTGAGTATCTTAAATGTACCTACGACCCGCATTCGGCGCTTTGCTACCCCTGCAAGGGATACTTACTTCACACGCCCCAAACTTTGAATATCAGCACAGTTTGCGCCGGGTTATACATACGGAGTACAAGCAAACACCACACACAGAGTCCATTCTTTTTTCCCTGTCCTAGCCTCTAAGTTGGGTCAGGCACTCGTCCAGGTACCGCAACTCGCTCCAGGTATAAGATTTCCAGTTTAGAGAGAGGGGGAATATAAGCAAACGGAACAAACATGCAAACACAAACACTGACTGGCCTTATCACGCACGGCAGATGGGCCACCCAAGTTTTCAAAATTGCAGCAAGCAGCAGAAGCGAAGGCATAATAATGGCGTGGTTGGAAACCTGCGAAGCAATGCACACATGTCGTGCGTATGTGTCCATCTCAAGCCGGGCGTATATGGGGCAGGAGTATGTACTGTACATCCTGGCCTGCTAAAACAATCCAAACTTGTGTAAGTGCAATTGTATGTGTAAATAGTTAGATTGTGCAGTTACGGAGGCCGTTCCTGTGGTTGCTCACCGCTTCACTCCATACTGGGGTGTTGTTAAACGATAGTTTGTTTCTTCCCGACCTCCTCTGATTCTAATGCCTCCACAAACACCATCATCAACCCTAATAATTCGTGTCTCTCTGTGCACATCTTCTGCAAGCATCCGTAGTACGTTTACCTCTTTTCTTTTGCTAGTAACTTCAATCGGCCATGATGGCTTGATGCTTGTCCCCAGCCCGGAAATCGTGGTTCACCAAAAGGTTTTGTTTGGTTTGCGCTCGGAGGATTTGTGGACTTACACCATAAAATAAACCATGCTTGTCTCCAGCCTCCTCTGATCCTCTCTTCTTTGCTTTCTCTTGTATCCCCCGGTTCATTGTTGCTTGTGCATCGCCGTGGCTTTCGTTGCGCGCCTTTCCCGCTTGTTGGCTGTAAGTGGTGAGTCCTTTGTGTCTGAAAAATGCCACCGCCTTTCGGTTTTCACGTCTGGCGGTCTGGCCTATGCCGGCCTTGTTCAAGGGGATCTTCGTCCTGCCTCTCTTGTCTATGAAATCGGAGACTCATCCTTTCTCTCTTTTGATGTCGTGTGTAGCCCATAGTCGGACAGGCCGTATCCCAACAGATCGTCTGTTTCTCGCGAGGATGTCCAGCTAGATATACTGGTAGACTGACTTGGTCAAGCCACCCGCTCCATAGTTCCCTCAATTTAGCCTTGCGCTCACTTCAACAGCACACTTGCGCATAGTCTCGGGAGTTTATCAATTTTCTATCATTACTACTCTTTTTTTCCCTTCCCACACTCACCTGGCTGCCCCTTACACATAGTAGCAGGCAGTACAATATTTAGGCCAATATATAAGGCGCATCATCATGGACATACTCATTCATACCTAGAGTCCGTTCCTGTAATATACTGTCTGTGTCTTCAAATTACTTATTCATGGAACTAATACGGCTCATAGGATATGATATGATACACATACTGTGCAGTTGATTAACTACCTGTTCTTAGAAGTTGATCCGGTAACTCGACCCTTTCAGTCCGCCTTTCCCTCCGAAATAGCTCCCGGGTGGTCCCACCAACATCACTTTCAATTCATTAGTGTGGTATGGATATCTCCAACGGACTAGATATTTGATACTGTATTTTCATCACTCAGACTCCCTGCTGGGACAGATTCCTCTTGACTATCTCCCACTGTGTCTCACGGACTTTGTAAAATAGCCCTGCAATGCACCTCACTAGGGATTATCCATCTGTCCCCTCCATGATACCCCTCCGTTAACCAACTTTTATGAAACTTGCTTCTCTTATCCTTTCTCTCCTTGTCAGTAATGCTCCCTTTTTATTGCTAAGAACACGTATGCCCAGTGTTTCCAGCCGAATCCCCATCGATCCATCAATAAACCTTTGCGCCCACATGAACTTGGGCACAACCCTCTCTCTCCTAGGAACACTCCTTCCGAATGACAGAGTATCTGCCGAGCGGAATAGAACATCCCCCTTCGTAGCCAGATGCATGTAATGAAAATAATGCGTGTTGAGGCCTTTCCATGGAGGAATGGCCTCTTGTCAGAGATTTGCACTTTCATCCATAAGTCAATGCTCAGTATACATGATTAACGCAAATCTCCCGTTCATCGTCAAGCAACACCTCTCCTCTAGGTCGTCCAGAATCCCCTAGACCGTGTCCTTGAGAATCAAAATAGCTAACAAGAAATAAAATTCTGGAAACGTCGCTATACCCCCGTTACATCAGGTCAGTAACCACTAATTTGTAGTAACCCTTCAGTCGAAACTATTTCCAATAGGTCTAAGCCAGAAACACGAAACTACCCGTCCAAGCACAACTGGTATATCACAACTTCTATTATTCTCCCTGACATCCAGCTAAAAGCAATTGATTATAGAAATGAGACACGATATTCCCCCTAGTACTGATATAGGTGCGAACGGCTTCAATGTCCAGTACGGGCATATCCTCGTAATTGGTCCCCTGTAAGTTTGTACATAGTTTGTACTATTCAGTCAATGTTTGTGCGTCCCTGACTTTCTCCCTCTTTCTCTTCCAGCTCATTCCCTCCTTGCGTCTAAGTCTCAATGCTCCCGCTTGTTCACCCTCGACTTCTTAGATAAAGTTTAGTTTCGGCCGAGCTGTATGGGGGAAAAGCAACCCAATCTAGTTGCATCCCGTTCAATCTCTTAAACTCCCACGTTCTGCCCTGAGCTAGCTGGCGTGCAAGTGGACGCTCATACAACCCCTAACCACTGCTATTCTATCTGCCCACTACCTCTGCATACAAGCAGACAATTCATATTCATCACTAGAGGTGTATTGTATGTACAATCATCCAACTCATACTCCGAACTTGTAGCTAGACTGCCATGCTCTCTCTAAACTTAAAAAGAAATAGTAGCTTGGGGGCAGCCGCTGATATCATTACGGAGTACAAGGTTTTAGCGTGCCACATTCGTGCATTATCAGAGTCGACACTTCGTACGAGTAAGGATAAACGTCAGCTGTGATGTACAGTAACTATCTAAGACCGATAAATTTTCCAACAGAACCAGACTTATTAGTCGAGCTATTCGAAAGAAGAAGATGATATCCCGACAAGAGGAACCCAGCACCACATGCCAGTACTCGACATCCAGTCAGGTTAGCATTCAGATATGGAGGTTCCAGATGTAACAATCAGAACACAGAGCCATTATAGCAGAATTTGTGCCAGCGCTGTTCTGCAATCCGCATTTATCAGCTCCCCCCCCTTTCAAGGTGAAATGTGCATCCTCTGCCATCGTTCGACCGCAAAAGAAAGAGAAAAGATATTGATTGCCCAGATCCCGTCCCTTGGCACAGCCTCATCCCTCCCTCTATACTGATGCTGTATGTTTTTTTCCGCTCCCTCTCCCCGGTTGCGTCAATCTCTCGCCGACCCGTGCCAAAGGGGGGGGAGGGGGCAAAGAGCGGCCGTCAGGCAAAATCACTCCCTTGTTTCTTCGTCTGCAAAATGGGGACGTTCATCAATTCACATGCACTACGAGTAGTTCCAGATCAGGAGGTCTTCAATCTAGGCAAAATGGTACATTCCCGGCCCTTGAGTGTGGCCGCTCCCTCACTCCATTGCCGTTCCCCTCCTCATATCATGTACCTAGCCGCATCACCCCGCCCTCCAGGTCTGGCGAACTAATGCCCTGTATCACTGCCCCATCCCCCTTCAAGATCCACACACCATTTCCGTCAAGGTGTCAAGATCATGATACCTTCTTCAACCTGCTTGTTACGCCGATAGGTCTATAGAGAAAGCTGCTTACCCTCATTTTCACACACATCAAGTCCGATCAGGATATTGATTGCGTCTATCTATATATTCACACTATGTACATCGTATCTTCCATAGACGCGTTAATATAAAAGACGTCACTTGACGGCCTCTAGCTTTAACCTTCCCTAAATCCCATGCACACACTCCTGGCTATGATATGACGACTTGGTGTGGTGCCAATTCCCTTTCTTTGCAGAGAATGGTTGGTTGAATGAAGCAGGTGTGCGTGCGCGCGAACTTGATTGCTCACTTCGAGTACCCCTCTCTACGGTAGGTAGGCATGGTGCAACCCAAACTATACACGGTTCGAAGACCGACTTCTGATGCCCATGATCATGTTTCTCGCTCCCTCAGGCGCAACCGTCGCGATTCAGACTTCGGGTAGACTCGAGTATGAAATAGCTGTAGTTGCCATGTATCTTCCTTTGTTAAGTGAGAAAAGCAGAGAATATTTGATAACCTGTTTTTTTCGAAAGCTCACACCAACACATCGGCCTTGGGGCCAATTCATGGCCCCTCTCGGACTAACCATGTGCGTTGCCTCTTCAGGTGTTATCGACGCCCAAGCCATGGCAAGTAAGATACAGTAGACTTATCCTGGCAAAATGCAGTATCGATTACCACTGTACCTAAGGTGGGGATGAAAGAGAGGGGATATGATATCGGTTTGTTAGATAACAACCCTGCAATCTAAGCATGTCTGCGAGTCACCCGGTTATGCAAAGCATGAGCGTTCTCGCATTGCAGCACATGCACCTTTTCGTTGGCTCGTCTAAGTCCTCATTTATGACACATTCAGGTGCAAGTGCCTACTGTACTGTATATATCAGCATATGTACTACCCTCCGCCATTCTCTTTCTCCGTGCATGGCAGTACCATAGGTCGACCGGGCTAACCAAGGCGCTTCATCGAGCCCTTCTCATTCGTCCTTGACGTCCTCCTCCAACGACGGCCCTCTCTCCCCCTGCAATATGGCGGATGGTTTGCGGTTACCACACGCTAGGCCGGCCAGCTTCAGGGAAACGAATCTACAGTACATACGTAGTAAATTAAAAGGGGTGTCCTTGACTTTTCGGAAGAGGGCCGGAGAGGTCGCAGTCACGGTCGCAGATATATGCGCATTCTCATACCACGAGTCTACGAGCTACGAGTGCGACTTTGAAAGAAAGGCTCATGGGTGTCTCCGGGTCCCAGCCCCGTTAGACTGAAAGCTTCAAATCGCATGGGCAAGGGCAGCAATGGAAATTCCGAAAAATGTGAGTAGAACTGGCAGGGGTGTAAATACTCGTCATGGATGGGGATTTCCCCTCCCCCGCGGCAGCCGCGAGATTTTCTTCTTCGTGAAGCTTGAGGGAAGACTCCAGGAGAGCAGGCCAACGAGTGAGGAAGCCACAGGAGCCGCATTACTTCACCGCAACTTAGGTCATCCATTATAGCCCTCAAAACACACAAACAATAGTAGTTATATCGTATTTAGGAGTGTGCGACGGCCATACTGGAATAACCGGGAAACAGACAGAAATCGAATAAGAAAAAAATCAGAAGACGGTCATGACAAACGCGTTCCTCACGCGTCTAGAGCGCGTCGTCGCGAAAGTTAAATTAGCGGGTCATATCTATTGGCCAATAACGGTTCAGTAATCCACTCCCGTGGCAACCTGGTCTGTGCCTAGACCGTATTTTCTACTCGAATTTACACTGTCCGTTCGGACATTTGGTCCATCCCTGTTCGGTATTCATTTCTAATTAGGGTTCGGGGTTGCGAAGAAAGCCATTGAATCACACGTTTGTGAGGTGATCGTCTAATTTATCCCAACATCTCGCATACCAGGAATTACTGTTAATTTTACCGAGCTACTGTAGTCGAGAAGCCACGTGCATCAACATATGCTGTTTCAATTGTTCAATGGATGCCGAGTTCGGGTTACTAGAGCTGTCATATCGTATTTGCACTGAAATATCTCTCGTATCTAGCTTCCTGCATCAAGCCACTTTTTCGTGCTAGAGACCAGGCGCGCAACCGTGATGATGCCGTATTTACAATACTAGGCCTAGGCTGAGTTTAGATTTGTGTGCATGGACCAGCACGTCAAGGCTCCAATTTCTATTGATAGTATCAAGTCTTGCATGAATACTGAGCACACATTCCAGACGTGCTAGCTGGATTCTTAGACCATATATATGTGCGATGGCAGATGGGATATTGAGAACTGTGCCCTGACACAAGGCGGCAGTAGATCACTAGTCCGGAGTTCGCTGCCCCACTCCCACGTTACAAGAGGAAAGATAACACCCCATCAATCACCCGCTGTCTGACAACAGCATCATGCATCGAGGTCTATAAAGCTACTGTGCTACGACACTAAGATGATACAAATGCGGGACGGTATCATCCTGCATGGGAGTAGCTACAGTTGATGGATCTTTCTTGTTGGCCCTATTCGTCCTAGCTCAACTCCGACAAAGGTAACCAATAAAGAGGGCTAGGCTGAGCGGCTAAAACTTTCATATGTTGTAGCTCCGGTCTGGAGAGGTTTTCCCGCTCGGCATAGAAAATTCCAGGGACCTTCTAAGTTTACTTGACGTGCAAACACGCTTCTGTAAACCAAGGTGATTGATTTCCTCAAGAGTCATCATGTACCTATGAATACATACGTCAGGGAGCCGCAGTATTACGAGGAACTTTGTTTTCTTCTTTTTTCCGATACTGGTTGTTTGGCTCCACTCATCCGATATGTACCAAGTATTTTGGTCAAAACCTTGGTGGCCCTCATGTGGCTGGTTAGGCATACGAAAATGTGGCTGATCGTGAATGTCTGTCTTGCGCTGGATTTATCAGATGATGCTATGGAGAAATATGCTTGACTCGACCTGGATATCAGAAACATTGTATAGGCAAGCTAGAGCAGTTCTCAGCCTAGCGGCTCCCTGGACGCCTATCTCTGCCAAAAGGTGGCCTCTTATGACACACACACACACACATATACACGCAGACACTCTAGATTCCGCGAAGGTTACTGAATAGAGTAATGAGTGAGTGAAGGTGCGGCGCCACAGAGGAAGCTGACATCTAACAATGCACCTGGATGAACCACAGTATCTAAAATTTCTGGTCTCTCGAGTGTCGTCCACAGGCTCTCCGTATATTCCTCGGCCTGAACTCTCTAGTTCGCCTAGTCTCCAATTTTTGCTCGTTAATCTTCTCGGACCTACATATACCCGAGACAATTTTTTAATCCGTATAGTAGGTTTGTGTAGTGGCAAGACCGATCTTCGGCAAAGTCCTGGTTCACCCCTTCAATATGGTCGTTGTGGGCCTATCACGAGAATTCACACTATGTCTCGACGGATGTCTCTGGCACAAGGCTATTATGAAGCCTTCATTCGAGGCTTCGTATTTTGCTCCGATATCTACTACAACAATACTACATGGTTGGAACAACTGTACATATATAGGTACTTGCAGACAGTCTTGATATGTGGTAGTGAAATTTGGGCTCAGGAGTGAGTATGAGAGAAGCTGAGCCTGGCGGTTTCTAAGTGCGCATAGTGCCCCTATGATCTGATGCAGCTAACTGCCGCCGTTAGGGTTCCCCAGAGGCACAAAGCAGATTCAGAACCGAGACGAGCAAGCATTAAAATTTTATTGGTGTGGGCTGGGCTCCGTGGTGCTCCGAGGCTAGTATGTAGGCTTTACGCCGCACCTAAAAGGTGGCTGGGAAGCATGGGCTCAAATCGCTTCATCACCAAATAAGGCTGAGAGGCCGACAACCGCTCAACTGTCTGGGAGGACAGAGATATGGGATTGGGATTGAGAAAGGAGAAGGCCGACCAATACTCAAGACGAAGCTTTGGATCTTCTGATTTCCGGCCTCTATCTATTTCTTTTGTCCTGCTCTTCTGCCCTCTTCCTCTCTCTCCCACTCATTCTCGTGGACGCTTTCATTCTCACATGCGTCTTCGGCTTATTCTCATACACACTTGATAACCAAGGTTTCAAGCGCTTAGTTTTTTTTTCTTCAGCTTGTTCTGCTCTCCTTGCTGCGGCTGTAACCTGTTCTCGTGCCCCCAGATCGAATCGCTGCTCGCCCAGAGATAGCCCACAACTTGGACAGAAGCAATCATCAACAACAGTGAAGTCCAGCTGAATCCCACACACAACAGACCGTTGCCCTATATATCAGCCAGCTTGGTACCTATACTTCTTTTCGTCGTGCCGCGAAGATTTTCTCTTCTGTTTTTATCCCATTCTCGTTCCTGCTGGTCTCATCCTATCCCTCTCCATCTTAGACCAGCCGTCAAGCTCAACTGCAGGGATTGGCTGTGTTATAAGTCTCTCGTTATACAGACGGACTCTCGTATTGAGAATCTCCTGATCCTTGCCTTTTCTTCGTCACAACAGGGTCGAGAAGGGTAAAAACCCACCAGAGAAAGATATCTATGTGGTGTAAATATACAACTGCACCTATCCCTCTGCTGTTCTTGATCTATACATCCTTGTTCAAGTTCTGGTTTCCTCTCCCCTCTGCTCCCCTCACATCCATCATGGTGTCGCTATCACCATGACCTACCCAAGTTCCTCTTTCCGCCCATTCCAGCCGGTGGCGGCTGGCGGCATCTGGCTCCTGTTTTTTCTACTCCTTTCGACCGTGACAGCAAATCTGCTTCAACCAGCCTCAGCCGTGTCTTCTGCAATCTCCGTCGACGACTTGGATCTGACTGCTCCTCCACAGACATCTGATTCTGTTCCCACCTCCAACCTCGACCCGATCGAGCCTGACATTCGAGGCTTGTATGGCATTTTCGCTCCCGCCCCGGCTTTCCCCGGCTTACCACCAATTGCCGGAGCAGTGCCGCCGGCACAACTGACGATCTTGCTCGAAAAGCGTCAATGCCAGGAAAACGGTAGCAACTACTGCTTTGCCAATGATCCATCAAACTCATGCGCTGATTGCGGTACCTGCTGCAGTGATGCCTCTTCAGATTGGTGCTGTAGCTCGACAAACTCCGTGTGCTGTTCTGGAGGCTCGTGCTGTGCTACTGGGTCAACATGTTGTGGCGCGGCCGGATGTTGCTCTGACGGCACGATTTGTTTGCAAGGAGTGTGTGTGTCTGAAGTGTAAGTTACGGACTGGCTAACAGATTCCGGTACTGATGTCGGCGCTGGGCTGAATTACATGTACTAACTCGTTTGCTGCAGTCCAAATATCTCAACTTCGACGCGTACAACCATCACGACTCAAACTACGACCGCTACTACAACCCAAACTGTTGTCGATGCAGTCACGATTGTGCAGTCTGTCGTTGAAACATCGACTATTTTCTCGATCGCCGTGATAACTGTAACATCCCCGGCCGGTACCCATACTGAAATCACCTTCACTACTACTACAGTCTTTGAAAACGCGCAGCGGCGTCGTCGCCAGGGAGATGTCATGCCCGTCACTGCAGCACCGACCTCTCTTCACTTTCCCGATACCGATGCCGATGTCGGCTCTCTACTAGATCGACGCCAGGCCAACTCTGGTGTCGTGGTGACAGTGACAGTGACAGTTGTAAACACTATTTTACACACGATATCTACGCACTCATCCACAACTGTCACCCGGCTGATAACATCAACAGCTACTACCACCATTGTGGAGACTTCCACTCGTGTTCTCGACGCATCTACCACCATGTTCTCAACATCGACTGTCACTGTTACCAGTCGCCGGCCGACCACACACTTCACAACTGAGTCGACCATCGAGACCAAATCCGACCCGTCCACTACTCCATCCCCCCAAACCACGGACCCTTCTCATACAGGCCCATCTTCCACGACCGCAACTTCAACCACGACTTCGGAGCCTACTGAAACTCCTGGAAGCGGGGGCGGCGGGGGTCTCTCTACCGGTGCTACGGTCGGGATAGCGATTGGATCAGCAGCTGGGGCTTTCGCCATCGCCATGGCGGCGTTCCTGTTTTGGCAGCGCCGCCGCCGCCGTGCTCGGGGTGCTGGCGCCGGAAACGATTCAGACTCCGATGGCGACTTTGTCTCATACGGTGGGACTGCCGCAGCGCCACGACCATCTCCACCCTCCGGCACTCCGAGCGCTCTTCCAATGTCGGCGTCTCCCACATTACCTAGTGTCTTCGTTCCGTCGCCGAATCATGGCTTGGACTTCTCATCACCCCCAGGAAATGGTAACCCACAGTATGCACCAGGCACAGCTAGCTCACCACCACCACAAATACCTGTGTCGGTAGTCGCCCAGCAACCTGTAGAGCTGACCGCGCGGTCGCCAACAAGCCCGGCATTTTTGTCCCCCGATGTGGTGGCTGCTGGGGCGTCTTCAGATGGCATGCAACGCCGAGCACCGGTTCTCAAGAGCGAGTCGACGAACCATGCCTACGCCATGGCTACCAATGGCCACTCCCAACAACCCATGTCGTCTTCGCCGCCTGGGAAACAGCCAAACTTCCCCAACGTTGGCGAGCTTTCAGCGGAGAACTATGACATGCGTTATACATACCCATACCAATCCCATGAAATGGATGGTGTGGATGGAGGTCGGCGCCGGTCATAGCTATTGCTTTCATGAGTTTTTCTGTCCCACATGTCTGGACTCTTTTCATCAAACTGCTATTTTGCTACATTATTTTTGGGGGTTTCTCGTACAGGTTAGGTTTCTGATGATATACGCACATGACGCATTCTCTATGGATTATATATACCCTCTATAAGGTACTCCGGGTTAGACGGTCTAAAAACAGACCTTTATTTTAATGAAATCTCTTGTCTTAGAATGTGAGATGCTGGTATAGAGTTTGAAATGTGATATCAATACATGCACCCAAAAGGCCTCACTACACATATATGAACCTGATGATAAATGTCTAATAAAAATTGTGTGATCATTATACACATTTACCTGTTGTTTACGCAAAGGCCCGCGCCATGAAAGCTGTTTAACCCCATATCAATGCCGATAGAAAGGAAGAGAACAAGAGTGCTAAGAATACTGATAGAAAACAACCTAACCACCAAAACCCAAGTTCATGAACGCCAAACTTTTCCCAAGCTTCGCATATCGCATAGACATTACAAAATTTCTTAGTGCACCTGTTGCTTAAAAGGGAAAGAAAGAAAAACACACAAAAACAGAAAAAGCAGAAGAAAAAGCAGAAAAAAAAAGGTGTGGAACGAGAGGGCCACCGTCGAGTACTGGACTAGTATTGCTCTTGCAAGCAGCTGTGAGAGACAAACGTGTTAGTATAGGTTGCGTAGAGCGCGGTCGAATAGACCCAGGACTGGGGCAAACTAACCCAAGAAAATCTTCCTTGATACTTCCGATCGCCCACATTTCGCCAACTTCGGTTCGCATGCCGATGATTTTGACGCGCACTTGCGTGCCAGGCTCAATTACGACGTCCTCATTATTCGTAAATTGCGGGGGCGTTGCGTTGGGATCCCATTTCACGTCCGACGGGATAAGCTATTTGAATAGAGATAATTGGTTAGACGTACCATCCCGATGAAGGAGGCAGGAACATAGGGCTACCACAATGGACTCTAGGACGCGACGTACATGTGCAGAGACGAACAACTTGAGGGGGCCGGCGTGAGCAAAGAAGCCCTGATGGTTGACTGATCCAACGATGGCATCGACCTACAAGAGAGTTTGAAGAGAGCTTTCGTTAGTCACAGGTTGAAGATTTCCGGGTAGGGTATAGAAGGAAGCCGTACCGTCTCGCCTTTGAAGGGTCGCCAAACCACAGCCCGATAGTGTACTGTGAATTCGGAGAGCCCGCTTCCGGGAAGAATGCGACCTTCCGAGATATCAAATGCGTCCATGATCGTAATAATGTAGTAACTCCCAGCGCATGTGCCCTCGACATCCTTCAGCAGCTTGTTTGTCACCAGCTCCTGCATATTGCGGCCGAAGTATGATGGATGCAGCGTCACGCGCCGCTCCATGTTGTAAAGGAAGAACATTATCGCAATGAACCGGGGGGGGGTAAAGAAGCTGGTGGGAAGATCGCGGAAGAAGAAGAGGCCGGTCAGCGTTCGACAAGCGGTCGTCGTCGTTACCGCCACAAAGAAAGAAAACGGTAGAAATCGCGGACCGAGGGGTTATGGCTGGAATGACACGCGCCGGGTGTCGTCTGAGGAGACAAATTTCGAGCACGGTATCAAGCGCTACTACAAGCTCGAAAACAAATCTCCGACGAAAAAGAAAAGAAAGCAGACGCGACAAGGAAGCCAGGAATGAGCGAGTTGAGAGAAGGAGTCAGAACTGGCCGCGCCAACTCACTGGTACTACCTCTCGAAATGGTCGTCGGAATTGAATGAGGTGTGTGTGGAAGAGCTGGCAGCAGAATGATAAAGCTCAAAAACTAGCTGGTCGTGGCCTGTAAGAATGGTGGTGGATGACTGGTGAGTATCTTGAAAGATGTTAGATGAATGATGTGCATCAAGGAAATGCAGTTATTATTATTGATGTGAGAGACCTTAGAAAACTTAGGAACTGGAAATGTGGCGCACGATATACGCAGCCACATATCAAGAAAATGTTGCCACAGCACCACCTTAGGAAACAATTCTGAGGTGCTATTAAGACTTCCTGATCCATATTCTTTCTATATTAGGGAATAGGAATTTCTGAGCTTTATTTAGTAATAGATATCTAACTCCATAGCATATAGCCAAAGGTATATTATTTTTCTTCATTATACCATGTGAGAAAACACTTTAAATATATTATATCTTGAGTTTACCTAATCTAGACTTGTGAGCCCTCTTAAGGTCCAGTTTTTTTAACCCTAATACCATGTTACTGGGTTTTGAAGTGACCCGAACCTCACACACGACATTTTTGGGTGTTTCTCGTTTAAGCTTGTGTGCTTAGGGGGGGGGGGGTTTGCTCTATCTCAATGACCTATGAGATAGCTAGATATAATAACATCCGCCTCCCTTGCAACCTTTTGTCCTCCTGTTTTTTTCTTGACCTGAATTGTGTTTTCACATCACACGTGTCAAAACAAACCTGATTATGGCCATAACGGTTGCTACTACTGGATTCATTAGATGATTGTTTTATGTGCTTATTATCTATAATTTGGTTTTTCTTCCTTTAGAGAGCTTCTTTACTTATTGTCCACACTCCATTTCGCCTTATCTATCTCTCTCTCTGTTTCGTTCCCTCCCGTAAGACCTCCACCATTTCCAACTCCAACCCAACCTAGGTCCAAACCAGCTCCGTCCTCTTCGCTATTTCTACCAGCCATAGCCTATCTTCTGGACGGGGAACCTAGCCCGGCCCAGCCTCCTTCTCCCAACTTTGACGAGGAATCCAGCTGCCATCACCTCGCACCCTAACTCCCGGATAACATGGCTGCCTCAATGTCTCTGGATTTGGAGAAGCATCTGGTCTTCGTACGCCTCTGTCCTTCATCTGAATTTGCGGCTTTGTTTCCATCCTAACCATCCTGCTGTCTCTCTGCGGGTCGGCTCTTTCCTGACTACAGTACGGCGCCCATCACCAGAACTCAATCAACCTGGTCATCCACATGCTCTGTGTGCCTCCGATCCTATTTTCCGCGTTTTGCCTAGTACGTACCACAAAACTTGATCCACCGTCTTCTGGGTCTTCGCTTTCAGTTTCATGCATAACTCTGCCGCTTGCTGACGTTCGAATGCCCGCATCTCGTGCTATTTCAAAAGGCTACAAACTCTGGCACACTGATCCCATTGCCGCCTTGGCTGACCCTCCCTAACCTGGATCTCAACTTGGGCACGCTAGCTGCGTTGACATGGGGTGGCCTCTACGTGTTGATGGAGCCCGTTGCCGGAATATTGATGGCAGGTCTTTGTCTATGGGTCACCGCCCGGTCAAACGCCCAGCGTGTTGAAGCCCCGGCCATGACGAACCAGGCAGCCGTCGCCGTGTTGGTCTTGTGCTCCCTCATTCAATTCGTTGGAAATGTTGTGTTTGAGGGACGCCTCCCTGGACATGCCCTGGATGTCATCCATGCCATCTTCATCGCCCCGTTCTTCGTGTGGCTTCGCTTTTTATTCATGCTGGGTTACCGCCAGGAACTCAACAGCCGTGTTAAAGCTGCCACCGTGACCGCGGTAGCGAAGATGCATGCAAAGGCCGAAAAGCCTAGCCAGGCCACTCCGGTCGCCGAAACGAGCCAGTGAGCGTCTATATCGCAATGCGCACATCTGGACATTTTCCCACCGCCACCATCGCCGTCGTCACCGCTCCGGTGGTGTGATCTTTACCCGGAGTTATATGAGCAATGATGCTTTCCGGGTATCTTCGTTCTCCCCCAGGATGAGCTTTCAAATCTAGCGAGCAACTGGGGCATAACCTTGGTTCAATGTGTATTTCGGTTTTATGCAACAGATCAGTTGAACAACTAAAACGCCTGGGTACCCCCCGGGATATCAAGAGATGGGAATGTGGGGGTTACCCTCCCCCTTGTTCCTCATACACTTCCTCACATGCACCTACATGTAAGTATGAATCAACAATGGGGCTTTCACTTGCGTCAGCTGGCTAGCGCGGTATCTACGAATAAGCATGTGGCGGACTATAGACTGCGATGCTTCCTATTGTTTTTTTTCTGACTTTTCTTTTTGAGCCTCATACATTTTTTGGTTGGCTGGTTGGCTAGCTGGTGGGCTACTCACCTCCCAGCTTCACGTTGCTAGAAGATAGAAGCAACTGGTGTGTAGTGTATTGAGGCTAGCCTCTTGAATCATGTTCCAAGGTTACTGTCTCGAAATGCTAAGGTTGAAGGTGTCTGTGTGCGTGCGTGTATATTTGTAGTCATTAATAGATATCTATGAATCAAGTCGACGCACGCTCCCCGAATCACAATTTTAGCTGTGGCTAAGAAGGGCTCAAGTTCTAGAGAATTCCCGCCAACCTGGCGTGCTGTTCCGCAAGTCCCGGTAATAGGGTTTAAGATCCGGAGACGGTCCAGGACCGATCCGGGTCTCCAAATGCGCCCGCGCGCGCTGGGGTATTTGTGTTCCAAAGCCGGTTCAGACCAACGATTTCAAAATACCCCAAATCCTGGATTGACTAATCACGCCACCGATAGCAAAATGAAGGACGGTTTCTGGCAGATGGTTATAAGGCGGTCACATAACGGTTCATCGCCGCTAAGCCCACTCCGGCCCTCCGGCCAGTGTCATCGGGTAACCTAACGTCATACGCAACTTTCTTCTTTTCGCGTTTCTGTTGAACTTCCCTTTGAGATTTCCACGAAGCCGCGCGGGGTAAGTTATGTACATGTCAAAGTCACACACCGTAGATCTGCTCTGCTTGAAACTATTGGACCTTTATGAGCTCTAGAGAAGTTCATGTGTCATGTCTCCAAATAATTGGAGAAAGTGTGTGTACACATATGAAGCTGCGGCTGGGCATGTGCGCGCATGTCCTGATCTGCCTGTGTAGTCTATTTTGAACTAGGAAACCGCACGTCAACATTCGATACATGCACATGGACTAGATGAGGTCTGGGATGGTCTGGCCTTCACCTTTGGTCTTTCGTGAAGCTGAACCAAACATATAAAGGGGCCGTTGTCTCATCCACCTCATCTAGGAGCTTATCTCAACCCTCCCCCAAACTCCTAACACTAAAGTGAAACCTTCGACTAAGCCTTTTAAATATTGATATATTTGCAGAGATGGACGCCAACGGAACTCCAGTCAACAACAGATCTCCCGAAAAGCGCCGTGTAAGTTCATACCATCTACGACTATCCCCTTTTTTGTGTCTCGGGGTCTCTTGATTAGCACAAGCTGGACTCGGTGTTACAACACCCAACCCTAACTTCCTGGATCTCAGAACTCGGCTCTCTTCCAAAGCCTCATCGATCAAAAGCGATCCCCAGAAGGCGCTGCTCGCAGAGAGAGCTTTCACGAACAGTCACGAAAGCCTAATTTCTTTGGACAAATGTGGCGGAAGTAAGTTTCGTTCTACACCAGCTCATTCCGCCCTGTTGCTCACGCTGACAGATGAATACATGTCGTGCGTAATGTGGTGTTTGAAGTTACACACGTGGAACGGTTGGACCATCACCGCCGACTTCCGGGTCCACCTAGTTGGTGCATGGGCGGACTGCGACCTTCCCATGTTATTGTAAATGGAACAGATTGTTCACGCACGAGAGATCCAAGTGAAAATATATTGGTAGTGAGTGTATTTGGATTTGGCAGATCACAGAATCAACAAAGTTCCAGGAAGGTTGTGTAACTAGCCAATATCGGAACAAAGAAAAATAGCAGATCAGTTGCGTAAATCAGCTCTCATCATTCTTTTACATGTTGCCATGTCGTTGCAAAATACCAGGAATCATCAAAAACTTGTCACAGGGATCGCCAGTTCCAAGCCGCGAGAGAGTCAACAACCTCAATCCGAGTAACGCTAGACAAACTGCAGAATATGGAGTTAGTAACGGTGGATATAGGTATATGTAGTAAAACGAGATAGCAACAAGGACCACACTAACCGAATGAGAATGAACATACTTCGTTGTCCGTTCAGCGTACATCATGCGTTCTTTACCAATCATTTGAACATGACAGACATCACTGAAAGAAGATGTAACCACGTTAGCTTTGAGAACAAGACATACCCAGATGAGAAACGATTAACTCACCCTTTCGTTTCTAAACAAATCAAAATCTAGCCGTGGAAGCAGTTGACTCATCATACAGACTGTGCTGGACGAGAATTGGTTTGACCCCAGCCGGGGTTCGGCCAACTCAAGCGAAAAGGGGCATTTTAAAAGTCTTGCCTAGGACAGGTGCGTGTTCGCAGGTGCTCAAAGCACTGGCGTGGTGGTATCGAAGGCCAGATACGAGGTAGATGGCACTCCTCGCATGCAAAAGACTGACGTCTGATGCAGTTTGGGCCTTTTAACGTCGTGCCCGGGACGGGGAGGGAGAAATGTGATATTTGGCACCGACAGGCCCGGGCCACGAACACCTAGGGCTTAAGAAGACAAAATGATGGGACTTCCTCCTTCAGGCCGTCGTTCGGTTTTCTGAGCCCTCCGCCGTCTCTATCTTTTCCAGATCTAGAGATCAACACTTGTGGCCTACTGGTGTGTGCAACAACCGCTAATGTCTCTTGCGATAAGTAACATATACCTTGTCAGCGGAACTATCCATTTCGACGTAGTGATATCACGCGTGGCGACAAGGAAGTCCCGGGATGTTCCAACGTAGTTGGGACAAAATAGACATGGCAGATGGATGGCGACATTAGAGAGGATCAGAAAACCAGAGTGGAAATGAAAAGAGCCTGGGTGATTTGTGGAGTGTGTGTGAAAATGAGAGAAATGAACAAAACCACAGGGGAACCTGCTCATATTTATACCTTCTTCAAGGATTCACTTGGTGTGGTTGCCGAGGAACATGAGAATTCGTGTGTTACCAGGCCGGCACGGGCGCAGACCTAACACCAAAGAACACGGTTATCAGACAGGGGTGCAGTTTTTCTTTCTTTTCAGGTGCCGCGACATCTGACACTCTCTGGCCGGTGTCAAGGTCTAACATATACACACACAGAAATACAACCTCTGCAAGATACATATGTCCAGATAGTCCGTATCCAAACGATACTCACGACTTGTGATACATACATAGAATGGCGTGTACATATAATATAAAGTGTTTGGTGGGCTCCCTCTTGCTGCATGGTGTCATATTTGCCATGTGCGAAATGCAATTTTCTAGAATACCATTTTTCACATGGCTTCTTCAACTACAACCTCATCCCCGACTTTGAGAGTCGGGAACTGATCGCGCCGGCTGCCATCGCGTCCTCTCAGATGCCCCATGTGAACTCCAAAATACACCCTGCCCTCCGACCTCCGTGTCTTTGCCAGCGTCAAAAATGGCTCCATGCCCTTCTGCCCAGTTTCCTGATTGACACAGACCATTTGGCACCGCTCGCATCGCCCCAACACTTGAAACCGTTGCCCACCGATTGATAGGGTCTGCCAAAAGTCTTCCTCGTATGGAGTGACATCAGGGGGCTGCTGATTTGGGTTCCCGTGTGTTTCTTTGATGCCATCACTCCCGAATCCACTGGTACCAACGATGATGTTGCCCCGAAAGGCTGTCGGGGAAATTTCTGCAGATCTGGGAGCTCGCATACTCAAGCTTTCATTGACCGCTTTAACGCTTGATTCGTGGATTAGCAGAATTGGACTCTCGTTTGCAAGAAGGATGCGACTCCGAGTAGGGTCAACATCAGTATCCGAATCGGGGGGAGATGGAGGGTCGAGAATTGGGAGCGAACGAGACGACTTATTTACTGTGACAGTGCTGGAATTATTGCCATCGGGGTCGACTTTTTTCCTGTTTGTGGGACCACCACCAGGACGCCGCAACTTGAAGTATCGTGTATTGGAGCCTGCTTGACTAGTTGCTGGAAACCGAGCAAGAACACAAGGAACATCCAGGAACCTAGTAAAGAATTCGTTGACCTCGTCGACTGCATATACCATGGCTGTAATGCTGTCGCCGCAGACACGTGACGAGCGCGACTTGTTCTTCGCATCTGATTCGAAGAGGTTTGGATTCATCGACAATGGAACTGAGACCCCCCCTGCCACATCGCCAGTTGGCGTGGTAGCCTCAATGCGAAGTATACCAACGTCAAGATCTATTTTCGGTCGGAGTAGTGCCATCTTGGGGTATCGCTTCTGGCTAAGGGCCTGCCCGGACCCACGATGTAGCAAACACCACTCTCTGTCCCAGGCAAGCCCCTCTGGTTTGATTTCCCACGGAATGTTGGGTGGGATGTTAAATCCACTGCAACTCTTGACAGGATACACAGTCAGTGACTTGACTTGCAGCCCTGTCTGTTTGTGAGAGTGTGGAACATTCTCCACTGGCACGTCCAATTGGCTTTTCTCGACAAAGAATTCCTCTAGGAACTGTATGAAACGGTCAACATCGGAGATAACGCTCATCGCTCCGAGACTAGCTCTAATGGCACCGGTTGGCTTCCCGGACACGATGTCTTGGTCACTACCACACGTGAACCCAGCTGAGAAATTTCTTCGTAACTCCCAGGGAGACAGGTTCAACGCTGACGCAATTGACCCCGGCGCGCAAAGCCCACCGGTCCGGAGGAAGAATCCTTTGACATTGGCCAGTTTTTCGAATTCAGTTGCGCTGACCCAGGCTCCACGGTGATTTTGCAGATTGAAGGACACGACGGGCCCGGAGCCGTCAGGACATATATCATCCGTGTATACAATGCACACAGAAGCTCCGTTTTCGTGCGTTAAAGATCTCAAACCGTCAAGCAGGCGCCGCCTCAGGAAGGAAGTGTGTGCAGATATGGAAGACATGCAGCTGAAAAGTCGTTCGTGAGAATCCAGGGCGGCATCCAGGGCGACTATAGAATGGAAGGCGAGAGTTCCGTCCTCCAGTTTCTCATGGAGAAACTCTGTTTTTGGTGCATGCCATTGTTCCTGACGGGAGCACACCACCATATCCACGGTACCACCACCAAAGTAGGACCTATTTTGGAATATTGGCTCAGCCTGTTTCCGAATGAGGAGACACCCCAGATCCGGGAAACCGAAGATCTTGTATAAGCTGAGAACCACGAAGTCCGGTGCTTTGTCGACATCGCTTAAATCGAGAGGAGATGTGGCAGCGAAAGAGGCAGCATCAAGGAGGGTGTATACCTGCGGTTGTGATTCCCACTCTGGTATCGCGGCCCGGACATCACTGGCCCAGGATCTAGGGTATTTTCGTCCAGTCATGTGAGATTGCGCAGAGTATGCAAAAAGTGTTGTGCGGGAACCTGTAGTAGGCCGAGTTCCTTTAACCCATTGATGAACCGCAGAATCATCGACACAGACAGACTCAGACGCTTCTTCGCGAACACCTATCAAGCTTGTATGACAAGCCTCGTGGTAAGCATAGTCAAAGCCTCCCGGGAGAGACCTCATACCCTCGACAAGGAGTTTAACTGCGGCAGTCGTGTTGGCAACAAAGACAAGGTCGAAAGCAGTGGAGTCAGTGTTGAAGAACGAAAGCATACGTTGCCGGACATTCTCAATTTTCATCGTCGACGCCTGAGACGGGTACGAGCCGGAGTGGGGGTTTCCGAATAGCGTCTCGGTCATTGTCCGAGAGAAAGCCTCAAGCAAACATTTCGAGTACAGCGTTGTGCCAGCATGGTCCAGGTACACACAATCTATGGGTTATGAAGTGAACCGGTGAGGTTTGTTATCAATATGCCATCCGATCCTAAAAGCTTAAGGTTGCTGAAGAATGGGCATGGTATAAAACCGACCTTTCAGCATGGGGTACTCATTTTGGCGAAACTGTTCAATGGTGATGTTATATCCGCATTGGTCTTGTTTAGCCCTCGAAAATAATCTTGAAAACATCGTAGGTGATCTGTAATCTGGAGTAAATATAATTGGGGATATTCGCAGCTCTGGAACTGGGGGAGAAGAGATTTGAAGTGATGCTTAACACGGGTGATACAAGGGTTGGGGATATGGGAAATATCGACCAAGATGGCGAACCATTTCCTGCGTCGCCCGGCTTTCTTCATGTGAGAAGGGAAACTACTTTGGCTCTCGCTGATAGGAATATTGGCGCCTCGCACCCTGCAGAATGCAGACATCAGAGCAGGTTGCGGAGACGAAGCCCAGCCTAGAAGAAATCGGGGTGCTGTTATCTTAGAAGTTTAAACTGGGCTTCCCTATCGGTACCCACCGATTTCTCGGGGAAATGCGATGAGTGAGGGGCGAACTTAGGAGCGAGTTCGTTTGCAAAAGGTGGTAGAAACTCAAAAGCTCTGATTGGCCAGGCGTGTGATCCACTAGCACGTGATATTCTGCATGACTTATTCTTCCTTCTGACTGTTGCGCACTAGGAACGCGCAATAGTGACCCGCTTTTCTAATTGAATTTTGGAAACTTCGCGACGCGTTTATTTCTCCTGCATATTTCGCGTTGGCGCCCTTGACAACCCCCGTGTGCCCTGGTCGAAAAGCACAGAGCCTGCCTTCCTTGCCAATCCATTTCTTCAAACCATTTAAATCCAGTAACTTCCTCACGCCCACCTCTTTCTTCAAAATTCACAACCACAACCATCGCCATTGCCCTCTAAATATCCGCAGCTCCTTCACCTGTTTTACTTAAACTCTTGCCTTTCGCACTTGCTTTCATAACCGTTATTCAACATTATAACCAACCTTGACATCTATTTCCTCCTTCCATTCTTGAAGATCACAGCCATGGCTCGCTCTGTGTTGGGCAAGCGGTCTCGTGTGGCTGAAGCAGGTATGTTCCTAAGCTTCCTGCTTTCGACATTAGTTCACGCACGCTATGCGCAGCATCTGGAATCAATTGTCTAACATCCCTCTCTATACTAGAACCCATCTCTCCCTCAGTGAAACGCTCGCGCAAGCCTATCAGCTCTTTAATTGACGATATCGAAAACCAAGCCCCAACCTCATCCACTGCCCGCACTGAAGGTCATCTGTCTCCGCTTAAATCACGATCCACCGATACAAAATTCGACCCCATCACTCCGAAAAGCCAACGGTTTCGCGATGATTTCTCTTTGTCGCCTTCCACTCCTCGACAGGTGGTCATGTCGGCCGGAAAACTGTTCAAGCGAGGAACCCCCCAAACACCAGTCTCACCTGCCATAGCGCCTACTGTGTTTCATCTTGCACGACAGGTGTTCTCGAGGAGTTCTGGCCAAGGAAAGATAATTGGACGCGAGGATGAAAAGGCCCAACTACGATCCTTCATCCAGCGGTCCAAATCCGATCAACCACGGGGCTGCCTCTACGTCAGTGGCCCCCCAGGGACGGGAAAGAGTGCAACAATTGATGAGCTGGTTTCCGAAGGACTCGCAAACAACGTCAAGAACACCTATATCAACTGCATGAGTGTCCAGTCGTCAAAAGATCTTTATATGTCGCTGCTGAGTGCCCTAACTGACGACGCAGTCTCAGCAAACACTGAGACTGATGCAATGAAGGCTCTACATAACATTTTCATGGACAGCTCGTCTCACTCGGCATACTTCATTGTTCTGGACGAAATCGATCATATCTTGACTATGGGGCTGGAGAGCCTTTACCGCATGTTTGAGTGGTCGCTTAGCCCTTCGTCCAGACTAATGCTGATTGGGATTGCCAACGCACTTGATCTCACGGATCGCTTCCTTCCTCGACTGAAGGCGAAAAACATGAAACCTGAACTACTTCCATTTCTTCCATACACTGCGCCACAGATCAAAAATATTATTTCCGTGCGTCTGCGGAAGCTCATGCCTTCAAACGCCGCGAATCCCGACTTTACCCCATTCATTCACCCTGGTGCAATTGAGCTTTGCTCGCGCAAAGTCTCGAGTCAGAGCGGTGACTTGAGAAAGGCGTTTGACATCTGTCGTCGTGCTCTGGATGTAATTGAGATGGATATGCGCCAGGAGCATGAAGATGAGGCCCGCAAGAAGATCCTTCTCTCGACCCCTTCGAGGAAGCCACTGGGCGAAACTGCCTTTAACGTGGCTTCTCCCTTCGGTCCATCGAAGACGGTTACGCAGATCGTCAACGCTTCCCTCAGTGCGATCACAGTCGAGACTGCTCCGCGCGTGATGGTCTCCCAAATGAACAAGGTTACTGCGGCAGTGTTTAGCAACGGCACCAGCCAGAGACTGAGAACACTGAACCTGCAACAGAAGGCAGCCCTGTGTACTCTGGTTGCTCTGGAACGACGCAACCGTGCTGAGCGCAAGCAGCAGCAGGAGGTTCTTGGCCCAGTTCCTAGCACACCAAGCAAATCACAAGCATCAGGCTCACACACCATGGCACCTACAGTCAAGACCTTGTTCGATTCATACTGCAAACTGTGCACGCGTGAGTCGGTCCTCCACCCCCTGTCAAACACCGAATTCCGCGAGGTTGTCGGCAGCCTGGAGACGCTCGGCCTTGTGGTCCCAGTTGACGGAAAGACTGGTGGACTGGTTATGGGAAGCCAAACCCCGAGCCGACGGGCACGGCGCGCGGCATTTCCGACTTCTAGCGAGGAGAAGCGCTTTGCCAGTTGCGTGGGTGAGGAGGAAATGTCACAGGCGGCTAAGGATGTTGGCGTTGGAATCCTCAGCAGTATTCTGAGTGGCGAGTCTCTCGATTGAAGTGTGGAGATCATCCACCTGGTAGTATCATGGCTTTATTTGACTCGTTCATTGGAGTATTATTCTCTTCTACAGCATGGTTTATCTGTATGATGGCTTTTCTTCTGTTTGTTCCCTTCTGTTTTTGGCGTTGGCAAGCTCTTCCGGGAGCAGTCCTTTCTGTTAATATTAATGCGAGCACGATATTTTCGCACGACGCAGGTGGAAGCATCAAGGATTGTTCATTTATAAATCTTTCGTGATCTTTGGCCAGTCCCCAGTGCAAAAGAAGACATAGTTGAGACAGATGGGGTTGGCGATTGGGGCACTTCTGTCATGTGACCATATCACGTGTTAATAACTCGTGACTATCCAGGTAGGATAAAGGCCCAGCCCCATGGACAACCTTGAAATTGATAACTCCAAAACGGCGACATGATACGTTCCGATCGATCTTTTTATCCCGTCCCTCCCTAACCCCCTCTTCAATCTTACTCAGAAACGAAGTGTAGAAATAGTGGAAATAGTACGGACATTGTCAACTACATGTATATACGTTGCCTCTCAAATCATTTGCTCGTCCTTCATACTACTGTGAAAGTCGGTTTTTGAAGCGTCTTGATCTTATCATTCATGCACATGCACCCACCATACTATCAACCTGTCTACTATAAGGGTTTAACTTTTTCTTTTTCTTTACCGAGTTTCTTCCCGAATTCATTATCATTGGAGCCTCTACGTCCTTAGACAAATCAATCGCCCATCTATCAGATAAATCACTACATCATCGATCTCATCACCCTCATTCACTCCTGGTTATTTCTGGTTATCAACTTCACAGCCTTTCTTCATCAACAGGCCGCTCCTGGATACTTGCGCAGTGGAGATTCGAGAAGAAACATGCCATCTTGGCAACCCGAGCCTCGTCACGCTTCTTGTCTTGGCACATGCAACCCCAAGCCTCTGCCATCCAACTTCTTCCAAGGCCGTCAAGTTTTTCCCGGCCTAGAAATCAGACTGAACATACTGGCAGTATTGAAATCAGATTTGTGTAATTCCGATTCTGGGTTTCACCAGAATCTCTCCTCCGATTTGGCCGAACCGATCTGGAGTCTGGTACGGATTGCCACCGCCATTGACGATAGCCCTTAGAAAGGAATGCAACTTTGAGGGCCTTTGGACTCGCAATTAGTCACACTCCGACTAGGTTCTGGGCTGGGAGAGAGAACCTGCCTGGCCTTCGCGAGTCGATTCACACGCAGCCCGTCCATCCATTTTCTCCTGTGCTCGATCCAACCCACTAAATACTCAACCCCCCTGTTGGCGCCTGGTGCGATTGGATTCGCGTAATCCGATTCCCTTCATCGTGTCTCTCGTCGTCATCGGAACCGTCGCTATCACCAACTATTTGGTCCGCCACCCTGATCTTCTTGACCTCTGTCCGCTGGGTTAGATTTCCGCGCCACTCATCACCGCCTCATCATATCCCCTCTTCGCCATATCATTTTCACCTCCTTATTTGCATGGGCAAACTCTAAATGATCCCCTCGATATCCGCTCCACCCTTAGAATACCAGCAAACTTTTTCTCCGATACTCATCTCTTCATCACCTATCCGTACCTGATAGTTCCCAACGCGCATTCAGTCTCTTCTGCCCCTTTGATACTATTTTCCATTCCCAGCGACTTACCGACCTATCGGGCATGGGACGATTCTCCGGCTCGCCGGCGCAAGATTCCTTGTCCTCCCCTCGCGGCATTCTGTCCCGAATCATACCATTCAAGCCTTCACTCAACTGGAATGTTTCGGATTTCCATATCCGGCCCGACGAACCTCACCGAATATACTCCGCTGGAGATTGCGTGCGTGGTGCCGTTATCCTGGTTGTGCCGAAGCCTATCCGAATTACACATCTTGTTGTGACTCTTCAAGGATACGTGAGGGTCTTCAAGAGTCCTGCGAATGCTAAAGACGTTGTGTTGGCCCCCCCGGGTCCGGGAGGTGTCCGATATCTAGGGAAAGGGCATGCGTCTTTATTCCAGGAGGAGCAAGTCTTGAGTGGAGAGGGGCGATTAAACAAAGGAAAATATGAGTTTCAATTTGAACTTTACTTTCCTGAAAGTGGCCTCCCAAGCAGTATCGATGTGAGTGTTAAGGCAGATTGGATACCGAGTATAGCTGTCGCGTGTCCTCCATATCCGGTTGCTAATTCATCGTCCTCTTATACTAAAATAGTTTGAACGCGGGTCGATCTCATATAATATAACAGCGACTCTCACACGGCCCAGTGCACTGGAGTCGACAATGCGATGCGACAAAAAAGTCACCTTGGTTGAACGAATAGACGTCGGGTTGGTTCCCACACCCAGGCATCGATCTCTATTCCTTGAACCAATCTCGAAATCTAAACGCCGGAAAAGAAAGGCTGTCGCTGCCGGAGCCTCTTTATCTTCAGCCACAACTCACCACGACTCGTCCCCCTCTGCCGTCCCAGAACTGACGAACTCGAACCCCGCTTCGGACATAGACTCTCGGGATGCATCTATCATTTCTGACGAGCCTGCTACCGAGCACAGACCAGTGCGGATGTCTGAAAATGGAGACGGACGAAGCGAACTCAGTGCCGACAGCGCTCTTACGACTAGCACTGGCCAGCCGACCGTGATGTCTCAGCAAACTCATGCAAAGCTTCAAGCTGTGGACGAAAACACAATAACTGCACGAATCGAAATGCTAAAAGGCGGATGTCTCCCAGGCGACACTGTGACTGTCAGGATATCTGTTCAGCACATCAAGTGCATTAAAAGCATGCACGGTGTTATTGTCACACTTTATCGCCAGGGGCGAATAGACTCGTCACCACCGGTCTCTCTCTTTCCAAATGTGCTTACCCAGGAGGAGTCGCGGAAGCTGGCAAAAGAGGAATATTTTCCCCGGTCTAAGACCGGCCTTGGGGGGCTATCATTGTCTTCAGCGAGCTCACTCAGTGTCTTCCGAAAAGATCTGTCCCAAGCTGTCGCACCATTGATCATTGACCCAACAACGCTCCAGTCGACAGTCAACGTCTCGCTCAAGATCCCCGACGACTCTTTTCCGACCATCAAAGATGTGCCTGGTCAAATGATCAGTTTCAAATATCAACTTGAGGTTTTACTTGATCTCGGCGGGCGACTTTCACACCAAATACATAGCGGGACGAACAGTGTTTGGTCGAACTTGAGGACATTCCCAGCATTTGGAAGCGTCATTGATGGAAGTACGCCCGTTTATACATCATGGGGGGGTATGGTGGTCGATACGTCACTGATAAAGCGTGAGAAAGGTGTCATTAGTGACGGATTGGAGGTTATAGTGGGATCCGAGGACAGCTCACGAAAACGTGCACGGCGTCGGTCGAAAACCCGAGCATTGACACTAAACACGGAAGATTCATACGCCAGCCAGGACGACATTATTTCTGGGTGGCAAAACGAGTCTCTGACTGCTGCCGGATCGACCGGGCCCGATACCAACGTATCGGCGCCACCCCTGAGCTCTGCCGTTGATAGCACGGCCCGTCCGCTACCTTTTCGTGCCAGCTCTGGCGCTGTTGGCCCGTCATCATCACATCAAATGTCCCGCACCCTTTCTGTGGCAGCCATTGAAGCCTTACCCTCGCCGACCAGTCCTAGCCCTATGCACCTTCATGCCACAACGCAGCGGTTTCCTCCCGCGCCGATATATGTTCCACTCCCAAACCTCTCGCATGACTCACAACTCTCGGAAAAGGAAATTATGCGGCGACGGGAACTGGTTCTGCTGCCGAGTGCTCCACAGCCCGAAGATGGTGATTTCGAAGCTGGCCCTTCGAATTTACGGGATCTGAACGAACCGAGCGCCCCACTTGAAGATGATCTGTATAATACTACTATTACTCACACCTACTCGCCCTCAGCGCCTCCATTTGACCAGCTCACTGAGGCAGGTCCGTCGCAATATCAGCCTCCTCCTCCTCCAATTGGTCATTCTCACCACATTTCCCCCGAACCCAATCTCTCTCTTTTCCCTTCAGCACCAAATGGATACAGTCAAATACCATTGTCTTTACCACTTCCAGACGCCCCTGATCCATTACCGGGATCTGGCACGGAGGACAAACAAGAGTTGGAACGCCTCCGCCTCCTATCTGAAGCCAGCAGGCCACCGGAGTTTCCTGATGACTACCACAATGACGCTGGCCCTTCTCATGCTCAGCTCATGTCGCCTTCCGCGCCTCTTTCAGATCCAAATGCCGGGCTTCCTAACCACGAGCCGACAGCTCCCTTCCTGCCGGATGAAATGGCGAACCAGCATAGCGTTCATCAATCCACCCTTGAAACTGAAGACTTATACGAATCATCTGACACTCATGCTGATGACATTTCCGGGGATCCAGCATATGGTGAACGAGATGCTGCAGCTTACGTTGGCGCACAAGATTCCCAGCCAGCACCGAGATCGCCAGGTGGACGGGCTGAACAGCTCCCAGCATATGAGAGATAAGGTCAAGGAGCTAAGTGACGGGTTCCCTGTTTAGTAATGTGAATAGGCATGATTTAATGTGCCATGCCAATTATGCCCTTTCTTGCACAGGCCCCCTCTTTCTTTCTTTCCTATTTTCTTATTTCCTTTCCCTTTTCCTTTCCTGTCTGGTGGAGGATGGTGAAGTGACGACTAATGAAGCGCTGTATACCTTTTTCTGTAATAGCTGCATACCCCTAGTGATTTCCTACATTTTACTTCATTTTGAGGATATCTTTGTGTTTTCTTCGACCTCCTTTTAAAAGGGTTCTTAAGATCTATCTAATTTCTTATGTAGCTACCTACTACCTCCATTATATAATGAACTATGTGCTGCTTTTAAAAGATAATATGCTAGTATTTCATTAGGTAGCTCCAGTCTCATATATGGTGATAACCTATCTCTTCTTTATTATGTTTCAAGGGGAACTATCTATAGATTTATATAAATATAAAAAGTTATACCTATATATATATATATATATATATATCTACTTATATCTACTTATATCTACTTATATTTACTTATATTTACTTTTATATACTTTCATATTTATATATAAGGCATATCGGGTAGAGAGAGAGAGAGAGAGAGAATGATTACTTATAATTCCTTCAAATTAAATTAGAGGGCATAATAACAAGGGCTTTATTAATAACTGCCAAGCAAAAAAATCATCTTCAGAGAGAACAAAAAAGGCAACTCAGAACTTGCTAGGGCATACTAGCCCAATGTCGTAGTTCCATTCGGGTATTCTGGAGGCGGTCTCCTGACCTTGATATAGCATGTTAAAGGACGTCCCCGGCTAAACGAAACTTGAGCCCGGCTGTATTCATCGGTCTGTAAACTCGCACCACAAGAATGGGGATTTCGTTCTCATGGCCAACCCTATAAAACTGGGCAGCAACTCGACTCCTTTCCCCGGTTTTTCTCAGCCGGGCCCGGTCTCCACACATATTTCTCTCTACTCCGCAGTATGGGAATATATCGAACTTCCCCAGCATGTCCGTTACAATTTTGAATGCACACCTCAAATATGGGTCATAAACACACGTCCTCGTCTCTGAATATCATACTCTGAAGCAGACTTGAAAGCACGGACATCCATATGAGCATATATACTGGGGAGAATCACCAACTGAACACCTGGCACACACAACAATCATGTCGGCAATGCTGAAGTCCAACCGACTCCGGTCAGTGTTTCTCGCTGGCGCCGGTCCGAGCATGGGCCTCTGGCAGATGCTCCCCGGGGCAAACGTTTCACGAACTCTGGCCCGGTCCGGAGTTGACTGGGTGCTTGTTGATTGTGAACACGGAAATATTGACGGTAAGGAAAGGCGGCCGGGTTCGAGTTTGTGGTTTTGTCAATGTTCGACTGTCAAATAAGCCAGATCAAAGAGCAATGCTGATTTGAATAACTCGCGGTGTCTTCAACCCGACTCTGATGGGAGCTTTTTATAAAATCAGATGCCGCGATGCACGATGCCGTCCCCGCCATTGCAGCACTTGGTGTGTCGCCGATTGTCCGCATTCCTGACACACAGTCGTGGATGATAAAGCGTAAGATAAGTGTCCAGATCACTAGCTATAACCACTTCTAACCATTTGAGGAGCGTTCATTAAATCGAATAATTTATATAGGCGCGCTTGACAGCGGAGCTCACGGTGTACGTTTATTTGACGAAGAAAATCTCAAAGCCCGTCTCCGCCTCAACGACTTTATCTAACTATCAGGTGTATGGCACTGTCAAAATAGATCCTTGTTCCGTTAATCCGAACGGCCGAACAGGCCCGCAAAGTTGTACAGGCCGCCAAGTTCCCACCGGCCGGTCAACGTGGCTTCGGGTCTCCGCTAGCCATGGAACGTTTTACTCCAGTACCGACCATGACGGAGTACCTCGATCAGGCTAACGACAGTCTCTTAACTATGGTTCAAATTGAAACAAAAGAAGCGCTCGATTCAGTGGAGGAAATTGCTGCTATTGACGGCGTCGATGTTCTCTTTGTCGGGCCGTTTGACCTCGGTATGTGCATTTACTTCAGTTCACCCTTCCTTCTGTCAGTCGTTGCTTGTTTCAAATGAAAGAGACGGATGAACATAAAAATTCATATTCCTAACCCAAAGCTAATGTTTCCGTCTAAAGGAAACAACATTGGCCTTCCGGTCCGGGACGGTGTAATGGCCCCAGAGCTCCAGGCCGCCATTGCACGTGTGTTGGATGTTACACACGCAGCTAGAAAGAAATGTGGTATATTTTGTGTTGGAGGCGAACAGTCCCGCCATTTTGCCGAGCTTGGTTTCGATATGATCAGTGTAGCTACCGATGTTACTGCGCTGCAGAACACCATGCTTTCAGCTTTGGATCTTGCCAGAGGCGGAGATGGGAAGCCCAAGATCAGCCCTGGTTATTGATGTCCTCCAACTACCAACACAGGTACTCATCACCACATAGCAAGACTAAAATTGCCCACTACAGCATCCAATAAAGACGATGATTCTCAGGTTTGGGACGGTCCAAAAACTTCATGAAACCCCGTTATGAAGACGATCCCACCTCATCCATCTTAGCGTTCACATCTTCAGACGAAAATCGGTGCATCAGTTTAGCCGCCTTGGATGATAAGTCTGGAATCTCTGGGGGGGAAGCTGCTTTGCTAACATGGATCTAAATGATATGTTAGAATTTGTAGTCAGGTTAGAAGAGAAGTCGGGCGCGTGCCGTATGCTCGCATATATCAATCATGAGCGGTATAACAAACGCAAGGGGTCATAAGTCGTAGACTCACAACAGGAACATCAAGGTCGTACAGATCTCGCCATGGCGTTGCATCTAAATCGGATACGTTGATCTCACGATATATAAACGGACGCGTTTTTTGCACTTGGTCAAGAACTAGTTTCGCGTTTGTGCACAAACCACAGTGAGGTCTAGTGAAAAGCGTTATGCGCAATGCTTCGCGTAGGGGAAGCGTGAAGCGCATGTTGGCAATATTAGATTCGAATAAGGTTGGTGGTATTAGGGAAACTTTGTTTGTAGTAGTAGTATCTTAATGATTGGGATTGCATGTTACTAACGAGGGAATATGTATCAGCTTGCCATAACAATGCATACTCATATTTTATAGGGTTAGGGTTTGCTCTCCCCGGGATAAATCTCTCCATATCTCGATATGGAGACATCTTGAAGACAATAGTCAAATATCAACCTATAGGTATGTCCCTCTCTTATCATAGTGAGTATCCTAGTTTTTGCGGGTCTATATCTCAGATGTGTGATTTCCTTAAGAAACATATGTGTCACTTCAATCATTATAATCTCTAAGAAAGGCTGCTCTCTGTAACGATATCGAAATGAGCTATGGTCTTCCTCAATCTTGCACCACAGACAGTGTCAGCGCACTCTCCGACGAGACTAGGGATTTCTTCTTCCCTCTGCGAGTCTTCTTGACTACCGCCTCCGAGGACTGTGCGCTAGTCTTTTCAGTGGTAGTGAGGGCAGGCCCTGTTTTTAATGATTCTGTCGGCGAGGAAGTCTTTGGCACAGCTAACCGCTTCTCTGAAGTCTTTTTCTTTGACTTCATCACCGAAAGCGGGTTTGGGCCCTTTTTCTTCCCGTATTTGCTTTTCTTCTTTGCCGGCTTTGTATTTGCTGACCCTGTAGAGCTGCCAGTTGTGCTCACCAACGGTCTCGAATCATCTTCTTCATCCCCACCGATATTTCCAAAACCATCTGAATCTTCGTCGTTATCGTCGTCTTCACGCTTCCGCTTCGTGCCCGCAGATGCCGGCTTCTTCAACTCGGCGCGGAACTTGAGCCTTTCCTCCCGCATGCGTTGCTGTACACTGGAATCCGCCATCGGCTCGAGAATGATAACACCACGACGTTCGAAAATGAGCGGAACGCCGCGGATGCTGCGCATCAGGCGTCGCACATCCTGGTCCTGAGTGGCCACCACGTAGTGGTGTCGATTTGCCCCGGTGTCTTTGCCATCGACAAGGGCGTGCATGCACTCGGATGTTGGGAGTGGCTCTGGGTATTTGTCGGGGTGGTGACCGCAAAATGCACGCTGGAACTCGTCCTTGACTCGATCGATCACTTCGGCCATACCAGGCTGCTTAGCTTCAGCGTATAGGTGTCGCATCGAACATTGTGAAATCACTGCCCCAGGAGAGAGAAGGAAGAAGTTAGATCATAAATCCAGCTTTGCAATACGGACTGGGGAAGTTCCACATACAAGGCTTGATTTCTTTAGCGTGCAGTGTCTTCTTTAATATCGAAATGAAGTCGATCTTTTGTCGGTAGCAGTCCTTCACGATTTGCGCATCAACTATACCAAATTGAAGCATACACATTTCATACTGTTAGAATATATAGAAACATATAGGATGTGCACCAGAGAGGATGACTTACCAAGGACTTGATATGGCTCACGAAGACCAAACGTCATTTGGTACTGAGCAATCAGCTTGCGATACTGCTTTGATCGCTTGCCTCGCATCTCAATGGATAGCTCAGACGGGGTAATGTTCGTGCTTAGGGTAAAGGGTGATCAGTAACAAAGATTCTATCTTTAAAAAAAGTGGAATAGGCATAAGAAACTTGAGGAGCCGATTGAGGCGGTTTGTATGAAGTTATAAATATTCTTGTCTTCGTGCCCGAGTAGAGAGAGACTTAAAAAAAAAAAAAAACTATGGATACCAACCATTATCGAGTTATGATAAGACCCTAAAACCCTAATCTATTATTTATCGCAATGCTTACGGGAACGGAGGGGTAAACACCGACTACCTACGAACGGACATGGACTCAGGTCCGTGAAGCTAAACATTAGACACCAATTGATAACACCCATATATTCAACCATTTAGAGTAATCGAGGCTTGAGAATAAAATCATAATGTATATAGTCAGCTTATTTGCACTGAACTATTCTATCTAAAATTAAATCATATAGGATATTAGGATATAAAGAATCCATGTTTCTCCTTAACGGATGTTAGTCTCCCTAATACCATGCTTAGGAAACTATTATCTTTCTAATTAATTCTTTGAAAGATATAAATTTTGAAGTAAGCTTCCTTCCAGATTCCAAAAAAGAAAAAAAAAAACAAAGTTTCATAGTGTTAAGATCGCCACTCTGACTTATGTCCGACTTTTGGGTTGACACCGAGCAAGAACGACACTGATATCATCAGGCTTCCCTATTCAGAGGCAAGACGAATTAGAAAACAAGGAAAGCACAAGATAACTCCTGAAAACAAGGATAGAAACCGGAAACTTACCTCCTTCACTGGCTAGCCCCTCTTCGATAGCCCTTTCCATGTAGGGGCTCTCTGCGAATGGATCAAATGCAACATCTTTAGCAGCAGTCATAAGCTGGCTTGCAACAAACTCCATCGCTGAGCTATGCATGCGTTTGTCTTCCTCTAATGAGTCCCAGTGAGTGAGTCCTTCACACAAAACATGTACAATCTCATGTTCCCAGAGATTGTCAATGACCCCGTCAGACATAGCGAGAACAATATCACCAACGCGAATGTCTAATATATCCAAAGCCGCGCACTGTCGGGGCGTGTCCGGGCTATTCGTACCTAGCTGACGTGGGCAGTCGAACCAGTGCCACTGCTCTATGGTCTTAAACACCACTGTGCCATCGCTGGGCCGGACTATCATGACCTGGCTGTCGCCTAGATTCGTCACGTACACAACCGGGATCGCACCGCTCTCGGCGTTTCTAAAATATAATTGAGCACCCGTCGCCGTAGTCGTGCCCTGACAGTCAGATGGCGGTGCAGTGACCTCAACAGTCTTCTCATACGCTTGTTGCAAATATTCAATCGGGTTGGGGATGTAGGGGTCGTTTTCGGAGTGGGGTCGGGAGGCATCCGCTTCCATTGCAGCAACCCAAAAGTGCAATATCAATCGAGACCAAAGCCTAGAGACATCAATATGACATTTCAGAGCAGTTAGTCCATCGAAAAACAACAAGTCTGAAGCATAAGAAGGGGAGCAAACCCCGGACGGGGAGGGTTGATCTGTCGTGTTCTTTGGCGAAAAAACATACCCAGCGTGTCCACGCGGCCGTGACGACCACGCCCCGACACCATCGTTTGTTCCAATGAAATATTCCCCAGCAAATACAGCATCATCGCCGTTCGTCCACCCACGTAATAGCTCGCCGTTAACCTTGGGCCCACGGTCGCTGCTTGGATGGTAGGTACTGAGAGGGTCGGAGAAGGATTGCGATGGTGGGGAGAGAAATGGAGGTGGAAACGGACGCGGTTTCCTCTTAGCATAGAGTGCTATGCCCGTTTCAAAGTGAAAGGGACATGACAGAAGCGAGCCCAAGCGGGAACTCGAGAGATCGGTTGGTTCTGAGTTGGATGATCTGGGGTGTGGGGAAGACACTGCGGATTCGGAATTGTTGGAAGATGCGGCCGTTACCAACGTCGATCCGGACGAGGAGGTGGAATATAAGGATGTCGTGTGGGAGAAAGATACTGACACTGACAAAGGCGAGTACGGGCTACGCCTACCAGGTCTGCGGCACCGGCTCCGACTTCCTAGGGTCTGGCTTGAAGAAGGTTGACAAAGAGGTGCTAGACGGTGGGTCTGGCGGGTGTGGTTTGTAGGGAGAAGAGACAACGAAGGAGCACCAAAGCTTGTAGGGTATATCTGCCATGACGCCGGGAGAGACCCGAGCGCAAGCCGATACAGCAACAGCGAGGGTGATGTCGCTGGCCGGCATGGCCGCCGGAGCGGGCGCATTCCCGCGATATCAGAGGATTTACCGAGGGTATCTGTCAAGAGCGAGGGCTTGAGTGAAAGGGGTTGGTCCCCCCAGATAACAAAAGAAAATGCGAAGCGAGATACGGAACAAAACGATGCGCGGGAGCTATGAGACTGGATGTTGAATGTGCACTTCGATATGATGTCGTCGCTAATGACGCTGGATGTTTAACGCTATTTAATTGCCGGGGGACGCCGTGAAGATTGGTGATGCGGGGGACAGAAAAAAAAAAAAGAGAGTATCTGAGAATCCACACGTATCTAATCGTGGATAAACGCAACTTTTTTTTTTGGCTCATCGTAGCGTAGCGTAACTGACACCTGGAATGCGTTTGTTAGGTAAGCTGACTGGGCGTGAACTCTTTGGCAGCATCACGCCGATGGTGATTATTTTCAAATGTCGTCATGAGAATCATTGTGCTCTTACGATATAGATGTGTTAAACTAGTTCCCTATCTGCTCTATATCTATTTGATTTCTTAAGCGACAATCTTTTTGCCCGTGGCCAAATTTCCATCACGATAATCCTTAATGCATCTAGCTACATACCCATCAGAGGCACCCGGATAAGGGTTAGCCGGCCAGGTGCGACCAATGGTCCAAAGACCATGAACACCATGGTGCCTGGAGTTCTGATTTTGATGATCCTCGAGTTTGCCAGATTTGTCTTGTTTATTGCTGTGACACGCATGTGTGAATACCGCTCATGGTAATGAAATAAGGTTCGACATTGTGTCCGTCTCCACGATTGATCCAGGTTGAAGTCTAGTGCAGCCCCTACTGGACTTTGCGGAGGAGTGTAGAGTTAGATTATTTCCAGAAGTGGTAATCCGTTGACCCTTCCACTAGTTAACAGTAAGAAGTAATTGTACATAGAAGAGGATGCGACAATCCGCTATCTTGGCAAAGAGGATGTATGTTAGATATCTGATATGCGAAGGGTGCCATCACGGAGTCGGTTTTGATTGATTCCCAGACGCAACACCTGGTTGGGGCGAATACGAGATTGGTAAATCAGATTGAAAAAGAAAACACGTTCCTTCATCATGATTGCATTGTCCGGGACTGGAAGCTGGATACGTACAGTACGTTCGTACCTACAAATGTCAAAGCAAGCTGCGTTTGGTACTATAACAGCAGAACAATTCCTGATTCCATGTTCGTATTGCAAGTATTAGAGTCAAATACGTTCAGTCCGGGACTCCAATCACCCGCTGCCCCCTTCCAATAATCCCAATTACAGCGCACATTCAGTCCACGCATGGTAACTTTGCGCTTGGAGGTTTCAGTGCAAAGATCATGTCGTTCGCACCAAGCATGTTATACGAGGTTACTGGAGGATCACAGTGGAATTGTGGACCGACCCCAGCCTCCGTGGAAACCCGGAGTTTGTTAGAAACGGTGAGTACTTGATACGTACAGTACTGTAGGACCAATAGCCCAGAAATGCAGACGCTGAGCCCATCCTCCAGCCCATCTACCCTGGAGCCAAGACCTTGGCCCCGAGATTTTCGGTTCATGTTATCATGTTAGACCTCTGATCAGTAAGTCAGATAGCCTAAAAGTGGTCGGCCTTAGAATGAATGTACTTACCTACCCCGTATACGTTGGTACACGGAAATCCTCTATACATACGTAACGGTATGTTAGAGCAGTCCGTCTATGCCAGCAGAACGGGAGCATGGGCCGATATTAACAGATTGGTTCAATTTGGCACCCACTAATCAACACCATGGACACTCATATGGACATGACTCACGGGCTCACCAGGGCAATTGCGCAGATTACAATTTCCTCACGCCACGAGTGAGTTAGCTCTGCAGACGAGCCATTTTGTAAGTACGGGTGCCTCCTCATGCCGTTACCAAGAGATGTACAGAACGAAATTCATATGAGAGGGCCCTTGATACCGAGAGCCCTGTTATGTTGTTGGATATGCTGTCACGATAAAATCTATGGTAAGTGTCATATCACTACTTTGATACTTGTACATGCAACATGCCGCATATTTACATACACTTACATGGCTATTCCTCCGTTCATATGATGTTAGCCAGCCATGATATCGCACAGCTATTTAAATTGGTAATGAGGCAAGTTCCCTGGATGCCGTCTCCCAGAACCTGAGCACCTTACCGACTTTCTAGCGGCTAGCTTTGGAGAGGACTTGCTAGGGCCTAGTTATCTGGATATCGATCGTGGTACTGGTGATTTTTGTTATTTGCTTCCAGCAAGCATACCTACCCCCTGTCCATGTAATTCAGATGTTATCGTTCAAGTATTATTTGGTATTTGTACCTAGCGGACGACGCCTATCTGAACGCGTTATAGTACTGACTGGTATGGTGGCTGTGGTGTACTGATACTGAGTAACTTAGTTGGAGTCGGGCATCAGAAAACAGGGTGCGTGCTTAACCAGCTTTTCAGGAGGTGACGAGTGCGAGACTGAAAGCGCCGAGGGCGGATCAGCCTTCTAGACAGTAGATACTTCTACCCAGACTCATACGAACAAATGAGTAGGGTATGTGTAAGGAGACCATATGCTAATCGCGGAGGCAACATGGGTCCACTCATACACGGGACATTTTATATCTTGGTCATAGCCTTCATACATACAGTCACGCGCAAAAGTCTGGGACATTATTTTCTTCTTCAATATGCACATACTGGTAGCAACATGTCTCTTTCTCAAACTACCAGCTATATAAGTATTGTGGGCTTCGTATTGGGCTTCAATGAATTTCGAGGATTCTGGGTTTCAAACGTAAGGCTGCCTGTTAGGGGATGCTCAACAGGGGAAATGTTTATTCGTTAGGTATATACTCGTAGGTAGTTGAATACGAATGTTTGCTGACACGCTATTTACTGTTGACGGAGGCAGTGCATTACTCGTAGGAGACAGAAACAGTACCGCCAACCAGTTGGTTTTATGTGCGCAGCTTGAAACGGGTCTGGCCTCAAATGTCATTGCAGTAAGCAGCGTGTATTGGAATGAACGGCAATGCTATGCATAACAGAAACGCTGAAAGTATTCAGGCTAGATCCAACGGGAATAGAGAAATGTGACTGCTACGGGCCATGCCGAGGGAAGCAAGCGCCCAGTGGGCTGGAAACGCGCGTACCATGGATTTTTATTTGCTTTATTCTTCGGTAACCTAAGGCACAAGAATAGTTAGGGCGGCTCAAACAATCATCGTTAAACCCGGACCACTCAGAGGACAAGTAGCATAAGAGGACTTCACAGCAAAGCTCGACAAGAACGTTCTGTACCGGGGAGCAGTGCCTATTCGTCCTTCACACGAGGATACGAAGCTGAAAATAGTATATGCGGTAGTAACAGTTGAAATGAAACAAATGTTTCTGGATTTCTCACCATTGGATGAGGATGTGCCCGTCTGACTCTGACAATTATGCACGTTAAACGATGGTCTTGTGCACATATCAGGCGTCGTGATATGTCTATCGACATGGTGTGTTGTCCAGTTAAGAGAGACCCCGAAATTCAGGATGCGTCCGCATTGTTTCGTGGGAGCGAAAAAATTTCAAGTACACTTCAAGGGTGTCGAATCTAACGATATGTACATACCTTCATATGACTACTGTACAGACATACAGGACAGTATATGTATGTACTGTATAGTAGTAGGTTGGTCACCATTATGGGCGTCCATACCATTGTATTGGTCGCAATACGCAGAGACCAAGGCACGGATGGTCCGCCAAGATCACTCAAAACTCCCGACTGGACGGAACTTCAACCGAGCAGTCTCTCCCTCCCCACATTAGATGGTATCGACGGTACGGACCACGGAGGACGGGCTCAGTACCGATTACCACTCTCCAAAGACATATGGACTGACATATATACTTATAGTACATACCTACCTCCTTAGTACATTCATATAACTACTCATTGGTATGTAGTAGGTTTGAGACTATTTTTCTTGATATGGCTAAGTTAACCCTATGCAATTGCGTCCTGTCTATGAATACATTATTGTACTCGTACGAGGACAATGGAGCGTAGGTTGGTGCTAATGACCTTCCAGTAGACGCCCCTTGTCTTTGTGGGATTTAAAACTCTCCCAGCCACGAACATCGTATCTCGGACTTTCGAACTACCCGGGAGTTTCGATCTCAAAAAACGACGCGCCCGGCGGTTGTTATTGCTGAGTCAGCCATCGCACAGAGCGCGACAACTTGGTCCGGTCCCCGTTTTACGGAGTATTCATACACGATTCGTCGTCAGATACGAACTTCGGGGCCCTGTCATGGCCAGAGGAGTGTAAGCAGCACCCCACTAAACTGAAGGTTGTTACCGATATTGGAGTAATCTAAATGGCGGTTTGCATGGGCATAAAGCTGTAGTCTCGTATGTATGTACAGTACAGTACACATGTACTCTACTGCCATCTACAGTACTGTACGCTCGAGTTTGTGAATCCGAATTTCGTGGCCACGGCGCTCTGCAAAAAGGCAATGGTAGTATTACGACTAGTGGCGCCAACTTCTCTATATAGTGTGTGGATCTGAACTTGTTCCCCCATAAAAGGAACTGTGTGCTAGCGACAGAGATGCCCACAGCCACGAGTACGTAAGAAAATCACACATAATAATTTCAGGTTCCATACAAGTCTAGGCCCCAAAGTCTGTAGTTAAACCAGATAAATGCTCGTGGTAGGGGTTAAACAATACAGCGGACTTCTTCGGAGTGTTGTAGGTGGCCTTAGAATACATAACCTCACTTGAGCTAAGTTGGCTCATGGCTCTTAAGCTACGGAGCAACAGAAAAGTGGATTATTCAGACCGCTAAATGAACAGGAGTATGAAGCCACTATCCCAGGTCCTAGCTCTAGTACAGAGACTGGAGAACAATTCCTGATAAGACCCGCCACCAGTTCCAGAATACTGCTTCCAGAAGTTTTGAAGATAAGGAAATGAACCAACATGTAACCCCAACCCCAACCGACCCAGAACCAGTGCTTGTTGTGATTTATTGGCGATCGGTGGGGAATTGGATGTATCTAATGCTCCAAGTAGGCAGGTAATAGGCACATGATAAGTAATATGCATGCAGCGTTTTCTGCTTCCAGGAACAGTCTCTAAGATCCGCTAGAACCGCTCGTACCTGCCACCCTATTTTTCATCCCGTCCACAAATTGCTCGTAGTGACGAACTGCATGATACTCCGTTGACAAACAGAAATCTTATTTGGTAAGTGGTTTTTCTCCCTTGGTCAAAAGGTGGCCCAGAAATGGGTGGAGATGCTCTTGAATTTCGGAAATAGCGGCCTCCCCGCTTTAACATTCTACGTAAACGTATTCATTGGAAGTTGTCAACCAAAGGTTACCATACACTCGGGGCCTCAATACTGGCCGCCTCTTCGGGTGTATTGAACTATAGGTAAACATGACGGGCGATAACAGAGTGGTGGCAGCGGCGGCAACCGTGGCGGTACTGATTCGATGTTGACCTGCCATGTGGCCGAGTAGCGCAAGGTTAGTTGACTTTGGAATTTTGGGCCTGAAAACCCCCCCAGACGAGAAAAAGGTACCGGCCATGTCCGGCCCAAAGAAGAAAACCCCAGGAATGTGAAAGCTGTTGCAACGGTCTGAATAAAGAGCTCAAGACTGAAGAAGCGCCCGGAGAACGGTGCTGTGGTGTCACCACATGAGCAAGTGAAGGGATGGGAGACAGGTAACCCTCTCCACGGTTGCATCTACCTAAGTTGGTAGGTACATAGACATATATGCTCGTGATACAACGCCCAACCAACAGATGAAGAGAATGGACAAAGGGAGAGCCGAAGGCAGTGCTGTTTTGACAGCTTGATTCTCGTTGAAGGGTAACAAGAGATGCTCTCACTTCTCCGGCCTTCAGTCTCTTGTAGAAAAAAGTGCATTGTTGGGCAGGTTCTCTCAACCCTTTTCTGGCACACGTGCAAACGGAACGGAACTGCATATGTACGGATATGAAATTATATGGGCTTGCTCATCACCTCCTTCCTCTCTTTTTCCAGTCTTCTTCCTAGCTTCTCTCTCTCACACAACAGGTCTTGGTCTATCGGTATAGGATCGGGGGTTGCCATAGGGTTCTAATACAGGCTCATACTAACCTATCTGCGTTTCCCTCTTGATGTTGCGACGCGGGCAGTTCTTTCCCGTGTGGTCGTTTTCTGGACTTCAGCTCTCAGCCACAATTAAGTGAACACCTCACCTCTCACAACACATATGCATGCACACCCCCAAATCCGGGTCTCCCTTATCCATATTTTTCTTGCTTTGCTCTCTTGTCTCTCGTCAGAATGCTTTCAGCATTATGGCTGTCGGCATAGGCTTGTTGCGAACCCCTTCCGTGCTGAGAAACGAAGCTAAACTAAGTGCATATTTTAGATTTAGAGGCAAGCATCTGTTCTGCTGTGACGAACGCCAAGAGGCCTACGAAAATGCCCGTCCAATCCTGACCTCTTTCGAGCCTTAACTTTTCTTAGACCTGGTGTAAATCTAAAACATCTGGCATCCATCGATGAGCTGTAAATATGTACCATGGCTATGGTGCAACACTGACGCCTCCCAACTTACGTGCACTTTCTGCCGTACCCTGTCCTCGTCGATTCATCTCAGCTTCAAAGGTCCCATACATGCACGCTCTTACAGGACAAACCTACGCTATTGACTGCATACTACTGGTAGACACACATAGCTAGTGTCGGTAGTACGTGTCTGTCTATCACCATCCAAGTCAGACGGTTGGGCCAACACCAAAACCAAATGCAGCCCACTTAATCAATCTGGTTTTTCTCTCGATACGGGAGCATAGTCCCAAAGGGCACCCATTCCCAACTCATGAAGTTGCCTCTCCAGCTTCCTTGAAAGAGATCCCTTCCCCTCATTTTTTTTTGTCTCACCGCTTGCGGTCCCTTGGCTGGATCATTTTTAAACCCTTTCTTTCCCTTTCTCGTTGTTGGGTTAGATATCTGGAGCGCTCATACCTTTGTTGCTTGGCACGTTAAATAGATCTCATATCTACGACCAATCTTCAGTCCATCACACCATCTCAAATTCTCTTGCGATCACGCCCCCCCCTCATACATTCGGTGCGGACGAAGACGAACACTGACGTTAATTTGTGAGACAGCTTCCGTTTTTGCTCATAAGACTAGCTTTTGCGTTGATTTAATTTGATCCCGCTTCACATTTTCTAGAAACGACTTTCCTCACCCTGTACGTGAACGGGATAACTTGTATGCCAAACTCCGACTCACGGCCTCAATATGATCAACTGTTTGTCACCGCCTGCCCCATAGTATTTTCTTTATTTCTCTCAGTTCGCTTTTGCGCATTTCTTTTCTGTTTTCATGTCTATTTTTTATTTATTTATTTATCTATCTATTCGGGGTTTTTTTTTCGGTTGCGTTTTTATAATCATTATTCTTTATTCTTTTCCCAAGCCTCCATACCTAGTCGATCATCTTTTTCTATTTCCTCCTACAACTGTCGTATACTGTGTCTCTTCCTTTGTCTTCTGTAACTTCCTTATCCCTTTCCATTACTCTTTACTCGCCCTCAGGCCTTGTGCAAATCCGTATCCGATTCTTAGAGCGTATTTGCCCAGGCCACCGCCCCTTCAACCAGCTCTTGGCCCTTAGAGTTATACACTGTAATTTCTTGGCCTGCTGCTTTGTGCTGGTCTCGACTTTTCTTCTCACCCGCCCCCCTAAGCTACCTCACCAGGCAATACGAATACTTCCTTGGCCTGCCACGCCTCTGACCCTGCAGCCAGTGTGCCGTTGAAAACTTGCTCCAGTCTCCTTTTTGTCATCTTCTTCTTCTCCATAGAACCTTCCTTCTTTTCTTTCTGCCACTTCTGCCCACAGCATCCATCTTCCTTTCTTAAACCAACCCTCTTCCTCCTCTATTTTCTTCCTCTATCTCCTCCAGTCGTTCGTTCTGGCCATTTCCTCTGTCATTCAATTTGTCATTCCTTGATGGTATCTTCTTACGTTGTCTCTATTTGAACTTGCCCTTTCTACTCATCCTTTTTTCTTTTTTTCTTTTCTTTTAGCTCTATGCCTAGGGTGTTCACATAAATTCTTACAAACCCTGATACCTCTCTTTTCACTATCGGTTTGCTATTCTGCCATCACGTCAAAAAAACAAACGCAGATTTACACTTGCTCCAACGCATTTTCTTGCGGACGACCATCTTGATTGGCTTATACGCCGCCGCGTCGTCATCGTCGTTATCTTCTTTGAACAACAAGTTACACTATCTATCCCTCTCCAACCTGTCACTGCTCAACTGACGACGAATATCTTGAAGAGCTGTTATTAAACGTCGCTCTTTCTTTCTCTTCTTTTCGTCGGTCAGATTGCTGTCTCACGAATCAGGGCTCGAGCTCTTCACAGGCCTGCATTCCTACGTCATCACTTTGCCCATTTTACTCCTTTCAGGATTATCCAGTCGGCCCAAGGAGAAAAAAAAAACCGACGACTAGCCGGTTTTGAATTTGCCTGAGCATAACTGATAAACTGAAATCATCCCCTTGTCTTTTCGTGGCGCGCTCGTGCCGTTGAAGACAACAACATGGGTCGGAGTAGACGAGGTAAGTGAGATATCATGTTTATTTCTCATGATGCAAAATCCCCTGCGCTTTTATTGCTAGTGGTGTTGATTCAATATGCAACATCGATTTTGATGAGTTCCACTTCCTTGCCCTTTTATATCTCTAAGTGTCAAGTGTGAGATGATTTCATACTCCGGATAACTTCTCTTCATACCTTCCCAACCCATTTCACTTTCTGTCAGTGCCATATTTCACTCGCTCAAGTTCAAGGTATTCAGTGTCCGGACAATCTCATCTCCAGAAACAAGCCCCGCCCTGGCGGATCAGTTCCAATTTGGTGGTCTGTCCATCAACGCGACGAAAAAGATTTTCAGGCCCATGACCCTTACTATCCTCGCGTCGTATTGTGTGACATTCCGAGTCCGTGTTTCTGGCCTCCAACTTCTCAGGTCTCTCTGGCTGTAACATCGCACAATGTAATTCAACACAGCCTTGGCTTGTCCTACTCAGGTCAATGAAATGGATGGTGCTTTTTGGCATCGGCCGGTTCTGCAAGTTGCAGCATGATTCTGGCGGCCGAGGCGGTGGCTCAGGAGCATATTGGACTTTTTCCAAATTTCTCACCTTCTCCTTGCTTTTCTATTACACATCCCCGCAGAGGCACGTCTTGCACACGCCCCTAATTCATAGGGCGATTTCCTCTCGACCTGTCTGCTGTTACGGCGGACATCAGATGATACTTTCAAAAGTTTCATTCCTGACGTCGAATCATAATGAACAACTTTTCCTCCCACAACGGCGATTGAATTTTCCTTTCCGAAACGGTTGGTGGCAACCCGCGAGTAGTCTCGTGAAGTCCGCAATTCCTCCGGATTCTGGGCCGTGCCAAGCCGCCCCAGTCAGTGATTCCTATGCCCTTCCAATATATTTGCCCAGTCAATGCCCACCTTGCCGAGTCCAGGCGCCCAGACTTTTCTCGTGGCCTCTATGTACTCCAAAATTGAGAAATCTGGTCTTGTGCCCATATCCCCTCGTCCTTCTTTTCTCTTTGTTCATTTCATGGTTAAACTTTATATGTGGTATAACAATCTCTACCGATATCCTAGCGAGTTCTAGGGATTTATTTTTCATTTATTTCATATATAAAAGGATCCTTTGTTTCTTCCACACTTATATATAAATTTCCTCTATTTATTCCTCTTGATTTACTTATCATTAACTGATTTGGATCCTAAACATCACGTCTGCTATTCATCTAGTTTTTTCTTTCCTGTCCTCCTTCAGTGGAGGTCACAGAGACCCTAAGACAACAACTCCACTTGCATTGCCTACGTCCGAATCGCCTAACGTCTTGAAAAAAGGCCTGCACTCTGTAGTCGCCCCGTCCGCCCCCTACGAGCCCATCCGCGACCAAGATCAGTTCCCAGAGCCTCAAAGGCCGTACATCGACAATCGGCCATCTACCCCTCAATCTATTGTATCGTCACTACACGACCTGGAATCTGCACAACAACAAACTCCTGTGCGCGAACGCCGATCATCACGACCGTCTTCCATGATCCAGACATACCAACCGCCCATCATGGATGTCGACGAAGATACTATCCCCGAACTTCTACCCATCTTCACCTTTTTGAATAGTCATGCAAATAAGCTGTATCATGAAGGCTATTTCCTCAAGCTGGATGACCAGGACTCGCGTAAGTAACTCCTTCTGGGTGGTCGTATCCCCAAGCAGGCGTGGGGCCGCTTGGGAGGCGTGGTACTCGGGTTTTGCGCGTAGCCGTAATATCTGCTTGTTCTCCGAACTAACATTTCCCCATCCTCGCTAAACCCCCACTGCAGAAGGCCGCACAAACAGCGACCGTTCATGGTCCGAGCATTTTGCCCAACTCGTCGGAACAGTCCTCTCATTATGGGATGCCGCCGAACTGGATGCGGCAGGAGAGAGTGGCGAGGTGTTGCCAAAGTTCATCAATTTAACGGATGCTTCTATTAAGATGGTATGTCTCTTCGAATAGTTGGCTTGCATGATACGGACTGGTCTCCTAACTCTATAATTTGTATAGATTGCCTCACTACCAACAAGATCGCCAAACGAACAACCGCTGCAGAACATCCTTAGCATCTCAACTGCCGGCCGGAACCGGTATCTTTTGCACTTCAATTCACGTGAATCTTTGGCAAACTGGACTGCCGCCATCCGACTGGCCATGTTCGAACATTCCATGCTACAGGAGGCCTATACCGGCGCTCTCATTGCTGGTAAGGGCAAAAGCCTCAACAATATCAACATTATTATGGAGCGCATTCGCGTCCCAACCGAGATGTGGGTGCGTGTCCGATTTGGAGCCGGTGTCCCGTGGCGGCGCTGCTGGTGTGTCATCAACCCTCCCGACGAGAAGGAGTTCCAGAAGATGCAGAAGGAGATGAAGAAGAATCGCTCCGTGTATGACCGGTCGGCAGTGCCACTCCTAAAGGGTGATATCAAATTTTACGACACTCGCAAAGAGCCCAAAAAGCTGAAGAAAACCAAGCCCATTGCCACCATATCAGAAGGCTTTTCGGGGTATGCTATCTACCCTCAGGCCAAATCGCTGATCGATGCTTCTTCTCTGCTTAAAATTGAAGGTAGTATCACGATTCATACGACACCAGCCACCTCTGCAGAGGGCTTTGTTTTCATCATGCCTGAGGTGCCCCCGGCTGTTAGTGGATTTGAGATGCTACTGCGATTCTTGTTTCCCTCGTGGGATACGTTTGCGCTGTACGGCCGGCCGGGCCGTCTCGTCGCCAGTGTTTTGGACCCGCGCTCTCTCATGTTCGCCATGCCGAAAAATAAGCGATGCACGTACCTAGACTTGCAGGATGTTCTCAGCCTTGTTGAGACCGATGCTAGCGCTATCTGGACGGAGCGAGAATGGAGGAAGCGGATGAAGGAAGCCACTGGCCAACGCCTGAACTCCATGGATGATAGCGGTGGCTCCAGTAAGTCACAAAGCCGGGCAGGGAGTAACCGCAATAGTCGCGTTGGAACTGCGCCCAACTCGTCTGTTTCAACGCTCCCTGCTCGCCCTAGAGTCAACTTCTCTGACGACGCAGTGTCGCTCCGATCTCAGCGGTCTTTCTCACGACCCCGGCCTTCGACTCCTGACCTGGCTGGTGTCCAGCAACCGCTTTCGCAGCTTCAACTCCAACAACAGCAGCCTCCATACCCGCAGCAACCGCCCCAGTTTCAACAGCACCAGCCCCAATTCATGCCGAGACCGCTACAGCCTCAACAGTCAATAGGCCAAACTTCCGCCGGGCCATATATGCCTATCCCTCGGAGCCCTGGATTGCCACCCCAGCAGCAGCTCCCGCCCCTGCCTGGCCACGGTCAGGATCACATGCTACCGACGACTTTTGAGCGACCGCCGTATGGCAATATTCATCAGCAGAACGCTCGCTTTGCTGACCAAGTTGGCGGTCCGGAGCGCTTCAGTTCTGACGATGAGCACTCGGCTCGGGGCACGCCAACGCGCGAGCTTGAAGAGATGCGCCGGATGCAGACTCCCGAACCTGTATCGCAGCCTCCAGCCTTCTCTCACGGCCCCCAGTTTCACCCGGGTCCCAAAGCTGCTTTCCACTCATCTGATCTAAGAAAGGCAAACAATCGTCTGTCGCACAGCACTCTTGCTCAAATTGTCAATCCATCTGGACCCCCCGATGGTGGCGCTGCACCTTACAACTACGACAGTGGTGCTGGCGGCTATAACAATGGCGGCAATGCCATGGGATATGCGAAGCCCACTCCCTCTCAAGCCAGTGGACGCGATATGAACGCGAACCGAGGCCCTCCGGTACTACCTAATGCTCCCCCTCTTCGGCGATCCGCTAATGACATTCCCTCTCCTGAAGTTCTGATATCTGAAGCACCCACAGTGCCAGTAGCACATGCCAGTAGCCTTCCGATCGAACAGCCTTCTCCAATCCGTGCCACAACTGCCGCGATCAACGCCATGTCCTATCCCACCACTGCTTCCAACAGCGACCTTCCCAGCATATCTGTCGCCGAATCCCATTCTTTGCCCACCACCCTCGCTTCCGCTTCCGCCGCCACCACCGCCACCAGTTCCAACACCAACGTACGCATTGCTGTTATACCGGAATTTGCTACCGAAGACAGACCACAGTCCCGCGACACACAAAATTCCAATGAACCGCATGTCTCTGAAACATTGTCTCATACGTACGAGCCACGCTATGCGCATTCCTCGCAGCCGCGTCTAGAAATTCTTCCTGCCTCTCCGCTACCTTCACGCGTCGTTAATGATACTACATATAACCTGCCGACGTCCCCACCAGTTTCTCCCAACCCTGCAGACCTTCCTCTCCAGCTACCATCAGACCTTCCTGCTCATGCTCCACGCACCGGGTCTCCCACCCCACGAGACATCATGGCTAAACATCACCAGCGCCGTTCAGAGTCTCCGTTGACATTATCGTTTAATCAAGCTTTCTCATCCTCTCATATATCTTCTCCACCCCATGCGAGACAAGGGTCGTCTTCTTACATACCCCGGACTACTACTCCAGATGCTGCGCAGCGTCTAGCTCTCGACCGGCACTACCGATCCGGAAGTGATGTGTCCTCCGCTTACTGGTCACCTCGCAGCAGTGCTGGTACGAGCTATGGATCGCCGCGCGACTCGGCTGGCTTTTCACCTGCAACCGGAAGTGGGCAGGGGAAGTTTCGTATCCATCGAAAAGCTGTCCCTCCCCGGTCATCCAATGCCTCTAGTGAAGGCGCCGAGTTTGCGTTGAACTCATCGCGGTTTTCTGGAAGCCCTTTTGCGTCCAGTTATGATGGCCGTGCAAAGCAATCCGATCACTTCAGTCTTCCGTCATACGGTTCTGGGTCTCAAGACAACACAAAAGGTGATGCCAACCCAGATACCATGGGCAGCCTCGGCATCGACTTTAGTGGTTTTAGCCCCCCAGAAACGGTCGAACAGCCGGACCGACCTCGGGCCGGCGTGCTGAAGACTGTTGGGGGAGATGTCAATTCTGGCACACCTGTTTCTCCGATCGATGACTACACGCTTCCAACCGTCGACTTCGGGTACACTTTGAACTTTGCCAACCCCAATCTGAAGCTCCCTCCTCTAGAGACGGTCTCTGCTGAAGATACAACCCCGCATGCCCACCCTGACGTCAAGAAGCATAAAACTAACCGCTCCTTGACTCCCGGGGGTAACCCGCTCCTTGACTCCCGCCCCTCGTCAGCTGGCGCCAATGCCATTCTTCAGCAACGGCCCAGATCTGTAGGCGCAGGCGCTATTTTACAGCAGCGGCCTGGGTCTGCAGGTGCTGGCGCCATTCTTCAACAACGGCCTGGATCTCGAGGAGCTGGAGCGATCTTGGAGCATGGTAGCTTGGGTGAAGCATCGTCCCGTCTCTCTGCTAGGGAGCAAGAGGCGATTGCTCGCGCAATTGGAGTGCCCATGCTTAGCGTTAATGCATCTCGGCAGTCCGTTGGGCCCATCCTTGAAGGGGGCGCTGGCCTGGTGAATCAGATCGACGGTGTCCAACGTGAGCGTGAGATGCTGAAGCACGAGGCTAATGTCCATGCGCAGCAGTATGCGGCAGCCATCCGCCAACAACAAGCTCAGCTTCAAGCCCAGCACATGATGAACATGCAGATGGCTGGCCACTCAACGCTCATGCACATGGACTCCGTCCAGTCCCCATCGCGGTGCAGCTCCTATGGACGCCCTCTAACTCCTGGAATGGATCAAGGCCTGTCAGGATCGCGCCCCACAACTCCGGGGATGCACCCAGCTTTCTCAGGTTCGCGCCCTGTGTCAATGATGTCCATCAACCAACAACAGCTCACGGGACGCGACCGCCGCCCGTCTACCCCCGGCATGGATTCAATGTTCCTTGCTGGAGGCGACCGTGTCTCTCCGTCTCGTCCTCTGGCCCCGGGCATGGGCCCGCCAGTGCTGGACCCTATGGCTAGAATTCAGCAGCAGATGTCGACTGCTCAAACTTCGCAGCAACAAAACAACACTCAGCACAACCGGACTGGGTCCGCTCCCAGCGGCCGAAGCACGCCTGGAGCTGATGTGGGATTCCGTCAATGGTAATCGGCCTGCTCATATTGATGGCCAATTTCTTTTTCCCTGGCATAGTATATATTTTATCCATCCACTTTCTTCGCATGCATCTCCTGTTTATTTGCACAAACGCTCTTTTTTCATAATGTTTTCCTATGTTGCTTTGCTTTTTTCTCGCTAGTTTTTCTCGACTTGCACTTTGCGTGGATCTGGGGGGCGATCTTTTTTTTTTCTCCGGCTTTGGGTGTTTATCCCCTTCCGTTTACGCTTATTGCTCTAAGCCGGTCAGCCATGTTATACATGTCAAATTAGATCATGCCTGAAACTGGTTCTATTTTTCATTATCTCTCACAGAGTCTCCAGATACTTGTTGCTCTCAGTGGGCTGGCTCATACATATGCTTCTTTCTGCCCGGGCTTTATAGTCTCGTCCCTGCTCAGACTCGGACGGCAAGGGCCTTGCTTGATCGCTTCTATCTCGTTTCCCTTTCTTCGGTGTTAAGGCTAGTATGATGGACCGGAAAATACTTAGAGTCCTGTTTTTGTTTCATAAGCGAATCATGAGCATAAACATCGCTCCATCTCATCTCTCATCTCCATTATATACTCTATATAGCTACACACTTGACACAGTCGATAGATGAATATCTGACTCGTACCTGTAATCTGAAATTTTCGCAATGCTTTTATCACTTCACACTGACAATTTATATCGCTATATGCGCGGGAATCTCGTACATATATGGTGTAGGTGTTATTAAACAAAAGATAGATCTAGGAGACATGTGGATGTGCTAAAGCAATTGGATATACCGATCTTCCCTTCTTGATGATTAGACAAGCACGGCTCGTCAAGTATCTGATCCGGATCCTCCGAGTCACGCCATTCATCAATGCGGGGGGCACTCAGCCAAAAAAAGGGTTTACAGGCCAAACGGTGTATCAACGGGGAAATTGCCTGGAAACAGACCAGGTCCGCGCGAGCGTTCTCTAAACGGGCGGCCCAGGCTCGGACCATTGAAGTTGACCGGACCAAATCCGAAGACGAATGGGGTACCAGACGCGGCACCATCGTCACGACGGAACGGCCCGAGTGACACTCCCAGAATGGGCTCAGTCCACGAAGACCAGGTTACACCTGGCCCGCCCGTGGCATCGATGTGGATGTGGTATGTGGCCTTGCTGGGACCGTTGGGGTCGTTAGGGCTGTTGGGACCCGGAGAGGGGATTCCGTTACCGTTGTTACAATCATTGTTGCTGCATCCACCTCCTCTTCGGCCTCCACCACCACTGCCACCACCGCCGCCAGCACCGCCGTTACTGTATGAACCTCCTGTCCCGGTATTCGCTGTGTCCCGCCGGGGCTGCTCTTGCTGCTGACGGGATGAACCGGACGCCTGTCGTGTCGACTGCTGCCGAGATGGCTGAGGCGGGAAATGCTGTCTCTCACGCTGGGTGGCGGCACAACGCAGTGGCTCCGGGTAGAAGCTGGTGTCGACTTTACCGTCGTAGCCAGCAGCATTGCTATTGGGTGTGGAACCAGCGCCAATGCCCGGCCGCGATGGATCCCACTGCAGCGGTGGTAACGGTGGGACAGCACCCGCCGGCGTACGGTCGAAGTAGTAGCTAAACCCCGTGTCAACCGAGCTGACAGCGCTAGACCGTGCATTTGAACGATTGAAGTTGTTGGCGTACGACGAGGTGTACGAAGTGGGCAGCAGCTCTTCATCCGTCTCCTCCTCTTCCTCCTCCTTTTCTTCTCCCCCCTCCACAATGTTTCTACGGCGGCCTTGGCGGGCGTTGTCGGGCACGCGGTCGGCCTGCTTGTCTTGGCGCGCTGTGGTGCGGGATCGGGAGGGGTTGTTGCTGGCGCTGGCGCTCCGGGTAGTATTGCTGCTGACGATAGCCTCCGGCTGGGAAATCAAGGCGGACTTCCGTGGGAAAGGGGACTGCCCAGGCCGTGGGTTGCTGGAGTTGATGCCGTTGTTTGAAGCTGAAGGGGACGCAGAGCCTGGCGAGAAGCTGGCTGATCCAGGGGGGCCGACGGAACGGTTACCGCGGACAGAACTGGGACCATTGCCCATCCCGCGGGACGGCTTGTTGGATCGGGAACTCATGCTTGGGTGGAGATGCAACCAAAGGCGATGTATGGAATCCGAGGGGTTGAGGAGTTCTGTGAAGGTAATATCCTGAAATATGTGTCGTTGGTTCGAAGTATGATGGGGAATGTCTGAGTGACTGTTTCCCTACGGAATGCCTAACCTCACTCGAAGCTAGAGTGAGAGGACTTTATACCACGGTCGGACAGAAGACAGAAGACAGAAGACAGAAGACAGAAGACAGAAGACAGAAGACAGAAGACAGAAGACAGAAGACAGAAGACAGAAG
>LNGK01000018.1:90322-144234 GCA_001510575.1 Knoxdaviesia capensis | reverse complement strand
AACCCTAAGTAACCCTAAGTAACCCTAAGTAACCCTAAGTAACCCTAAGTAACCCTAAGTAACCCTAAGTAACCCTAAGTAACCCTAAGTAACCCTAAGTAACCCTAAGTAACCCTAAGTATATAAGGTATAGCCTTCCTTACGAGGAACCTCGTTTATAGTCGTATAGGCCTTAGGGCCTTCCTTTATTTCTAACGTAAAGCCTCTTTCTATTAGAAAGATAATAGTAATAACCTTATCCTTAATTATTAGCTAATCTACTACTAGAACGTACCCCTTCTTATATTAAATAATTCTAGAGATAATATTAATAGGAAAGGTAGGGTAATATTAGACGTTAGTAATTCTAAGGTTAGATCCGTCCTTTATCTAGAGTTAAATAGTTTTAATATATCGAACTCCTAATAATCCGCTCCTTAACTTAATCGAATTAATAAAAGTCTTTAGGGATCCTCGCTTAAACTAAGATAGGTTATTTAAAATATAGGAATCTAAACCTATATTATAAATCTAATTTATATAGATATAGTATATAGGGTAAGGCTTAAAGGGTCGTTAGTTTATAGCGGTATAGGTAGTACTATAGAGGGTAATCGACTCCTCTAACTTAGCGTCTTTTAAAGGCTTATTACTTTTACCCTTAGTAGGCTTCTTAGTAAAAGTTATAGTATTTATAACTCCTAACTTATAAGTCTTCTCTTTACTATTCGCTTTTACTTAGTACTTACTTATAATATAACCTTTTAAGCTATACTAATAGTATTAAATATCACTCTTCTTCTAGATAGGGATACTACTAGCGGTAGGCTTAGGGGAGGGGGGGGTATAGTAGTTAGGTTTCTTTACGCTATTATCCTTCTTCTAGTTAGGAGGATATCTAGATTATTACTAGCGCGTAGCGTAGTTTATATTCTCGGCTATATATTTAGATATAGCCGTAATAAGGGCGGCCTTATCGTCGATATCCTTATTAAAACTCTTTAAGATAGCGTAGAGGTCTCTATTAAGCTTAAGGTAGTAGGTAATAATATAATAGTAGGTACCCGTTACGGTTAAGATAGTTAGGATTACGAGCCCTTCTAGTCTTACCTTATATACTATAGAGATAAATCGATTTAGGATTTAGTATACTCCCTTTCTTAGTTTAGTTTAGAAATTAAAAACTACTATAATATTTTTAATCCGTAACTCCTTAGTTACCTAGAAATTCTATTTTAGCGATCTAAATAGGGTATAAGTATTTACCTTATCTTTAAATATAGAAGAAATCTTAAGGGCGATCGATTCCTTTATTATATATACTATATACGCGCTTACTAAGGGTTAGAGGTCTTAGAGTTATTTAATAGTAATACCTAATACGTTTAAGGTAGTCTTAAACTCTTTAGACTATTATAGCTATTCTAAAGTACTAGCTAGCTTTAGGGTCTTATCGATAAGGATAATATAGTTCTTAAGCTCCTTTATCTTAACCTTTATAACCGAATATCTATAGTTCCCGTCTTTATCTAAGTTATCGTTATCTTCGTCTTCTAATTAGTATTCCTACTATCGGAAAGAGGATCTACGTTATCGTTCGTTTTCCTATATTATCTATAAAACCTTATCTTATATCTCTAAGATCTTCTTAATTAATACCTACTACCGTTTTAAATCTACGATTTAGTTCTACTTCCTATCGCTATCCTTCTTAATTTCCCTTAAGTTCTTAGTAACCGTCTCGGTTATTACTTCTATAAACTATACCTAGGGGAGGGGAGGATAGTAGACGGTACGGGTATCGGGTATATATATAGGAGTCTCTCCCTTAGGTTCTAGGATAGCCTCGTAGTTATTAGCTAGAAGCTTAGCTCTCTTTTACCTCGAAATCGAAGACTTAGTTAGGGATATCGATCGTTATATAATATCGTAAATAGTAAGGCTAACTTAGTAGGGGAAGGGGGGTAGAATTAGTTACTAAAACTCGTTTTATTAGAACGTAAAAAATCGGAGTGCTATAGGAGTTAAACGGCTTCTAGGATCCGAAAATAGGGGGGGGGAGGGACTACGGAAGTTTTCTCGGTTCCTATAGGATTAATAAGTAGGTTAAGGGGGGGNGGGGGGGGGGGGGGGGGGTAGGTCGAAACGAAAATAGTAAGGTATAAAGCTACGAGCGCCGGGCTTATAACCTATTAGAAATATAGGAAATATAGTTAGAATTAGAAGCGTAACTTTATAGTTAATACTATTTATAAAGGTAGGGGGTAAAAAATAAAATAAGTAGTTAATAGCTATAAATACTAAGCTAGAATAGATAAGGGGAAAGCTTCCTTCTTATCCCCTATAGGATCTAGGCTTCCCCCCGCCTAGATCCTAGATACCTTCTAAGGCTTCTCTTCTTATACTAGGCTCTCCATAGTTATATATTACTTCTATTAGCCTTCTATAGGCTCTTTATCGTAGCCTGTTCTTTATTATAAACTTCCGGCTATATAAAGGATAATATAATATGAATTAATCTAATATTTAATAGGATCTATAAGATCCCCTTTCTTAACTAGATTATCCGCGATCTACCTTTAACTAATAAAGGATATTAAAAGGACTTCCCTTTATATAATTTTATACTTATACTACGAGCGATTTTTAATTATTTTTATATTTTTCTAAGGGTCCTCTTTTTTTTATCCTTTTTGATTTTTCTAAGCGTATAAAAAGAAATATAATATAAAGCGAGTCTAAATAGTAGTTAGATAGGAATAATAATAGTAACCGATAGGAAAATAGGTATCTATATAATAAAGGGGAACTTCCTATTTATAGCGTTTCGGGTAGCTATAGGTACCGTTTTATCTATCTAACGATATAAATACCTTAATATTAGATAGTATTAGGAGGGATTAAGAATACTATAACGCCTAGTTAGATAGTAATAGCCTATACTATACTATATAGGTAGCGATTACGTAACTCGTCTACTTATTATTAGTTAATATAAGCGGGCGCTACGCTAGGGAATTAGGCTATAAAGGTAGCGGGGACTAGGGCGTTAAGGAAAGGGGGTACTATTACGATAGCGGTAGCTACTATTAGTATAGCTATCGGCGTAAATACTAGTATTACTAATATAACGGTAGCTCTACCGGCTAGTATTAGTACTATAACGACTAGTATAGCGGGTACTATTACTAGCGGAGTAAGTACTAGCGGGGGTCCTCCCTTAATAATATTAATTTTAGTAGCCTTAATAACCGAAAAGAGAGGTAATAGGTATACCGTAGTTAGGGCTAGCGCTAAAGCCGTACGCTATAGGCGTGTAATAGTTAGTTAAACGGGTATAGGGAGTCCCGCGAAGGTATATAGTATAGCTACGGTATTAATAAAACGGTTTACGTTATTAAATTCCTCGCTATTTAACTTCTAATTAGTAGCTATAGCGCCTCTATTATAGACGAGTAGATACTTAGTTACGGCGATATCCTATAGCGCTCGGGTTTACGTACTTAGCGTATTAATCTAATTCTCGTTAGTATCTATAAAGGTATCTATTTTAGCTAATATATTACTAAGTACTTAGTAATTAGCCTAATAGTTATAGTATTCGGTATAAGTATTCTATATAATATTATTAATAACGTATCGATAATAGAGAATACCTAGGTATTCGATACGTCTTAGTACGTATCGGGTATACGGAATTAGCTTAACGGCTCTAACTATAGTAGTAACGCGTGGTACGTTCGTAACGGGAGTAGTAGTAGGGGGAATAGCGGTTATAGTAGGTAATAGAGTATTATTAGCGTTATTATTATTATTATTAGTAAGCTATTAAGAGATATTATTATCGTTTATAGTATAAATAGTAGGCTTAGTAAGTAGAATAGCTATTAATAGTACTAGTAATAGGAAGGATAGATAGGAAAGAGATAATAGTAATAAGAGAGATAAAGAACTATCTAATTCTAAATCGTTTATAGCTAGAGATCGCTAGCTTCTTATATTTCTTCGTTAGTTATATAACTATTCGTTTCTTTATTTATTATAAATAAGAAAGAATTTAGCTTTTTATTATAAAAGGTAAGGTTATTATAGCGTTTATTATACTATAGTAGTCCTTCTATTAGCTAATATAGTCCTAATAGCTATTAAACCGGGTAGTTACTAAGAAAAGCGGGTCTTAGAGGATAGAAGGGATAGCCGGATAAAGGACGTTTAGGTTAATCGCGGTATTTAGAATATCGTGCTATAGCGGTATTATACTATTCGGTATTAAATAGTATAATTAGCACCTCCTTCCCCTCCCTTCGTCGTACGAATATAAGAAAGTATAATAGTTAGCTACGTAAATATAAGTAGCTAGCGTAAAACGCGGGAATTAGGAATAAAAAAGGGAAGAAAGAAAAAAAATAGTATATAGGTATAGCGGTAAGTCTAGAGCGTTCTATTAATTATTAATATAGTAAAATAAGTTAAAAGTAAAGAAATACGTGGGAAAAAATCGGAAAAAGTATATAAAAAGCGGAATATTAATAGTAATAATAGTAAAATAAAAAAAAAATAATAAAATAAAATTTCTAAAAAGAGAAAATAGTATAGCTTAATAGTAAGGCGTAGCTAAAAATAAAAATAGAATAAAGGAAATTAGGATATAGATAGGATTAGGATATAAATAGGGGATAACTATAGAACGAATATTATAAGGGAAAAGTAAAATAATAAATAAAAAATAAAAAAGGAAAGAAATAGTATAGGGTAAGGTAACTATCTACCGATAGATAATAGACGCTTACGATCTAGCTCGAGTAAGTAACGACTAGTATACTAAAGGCTACGAATAGGCTAGCTATCCTTAACGTATACTAGGAATAGGTTAAACCTATTATAGCGTTTATCGAGCTAATAACTACCTAGTAACTCTAGAGTATAGGTATTACTTTAGTAAACGTTAATAATAAGCTACGGTCTATTATAGAATAGCTCGTATTTATATTTTTATAATCGATATCGTAATATCTAATCGTTTTTACTAAAAATACGATACGTAGCCTTATCGTTCTATAATATAATACGGATATATATTTAGTATACTTTTATAGAGTTAGATAATAGGCGAACGGTCTTAAATAACTATCTTTCGCGAGCTAAATCTTATTAGGAGGCGATAACTTCGTCTATAGTAGGCTCCCGTTTATATAGCGTAATAATATAGGTAGCGCTATCGTAGGGCTCGGTACCGAAAAGTAGGTAATACGGGGAAAAGCTACTTATTTACGGTTTATTTAAGTAGATACGTATAGCTTTAAGAATAACTATTAGCTAATCGATATCTTCTCGGTTTTTAATATTAGCGCTAGCTAGATAGCTAGCGATATACTTAATTTACTTATTAAAGCGCTTAACTTAGCTATTCGTCCGTAGATAGTATATTATTATATAATACTATTATATAGGGGGGTTATAGTTAGTAAGGAGGGTCCTAAATTTATTAGAGTTAAAAGGGGTACCGTTATCGGTAATAATCTCGACTAATAGTCTAAATACTACGTAAATACGTATTACTAATAACTTTATAATAATTAAGGTATTATTATAGGGGTCTATAGCTACTATAACGTAGCTAGTAGCGTATTTAATTACTATTAATAGCTATATCCGTTTACTATTAATAATAAAATAGCTAGTAAAATCTATTCCCTAATATACTAATAATCGTATAGTTAATATCGGTCGTAGCGATTCTATTACTTTAGGGGGCTTTTATAGTAATTAATATTCTATATACCGTTAAACGGCCTTATTCGTAGCTAAGATTAAGTTAGGATACTATACTCGTTTAGCTAATAGCGTATATAGGGTACTAACGCGTATATAGCCTTCTAGCTTATAGACCTTAATAGCTTCTAAAACGGAGGCCTTATATATTAGTATCTTTATTAGGATACGGTTAATAACGGTATATACTTTACTATAAAAGATAATAAAATAGTCTTAAACGAAAGTTAAAGGGATACGATAGGGGAGTAGATAGCTATTCTCTAAGTAGTTAATAATATCCTAGATATCGTATTATCTAAGGTCGTCTAACTTCTTAATATTAGGGGCGATTAGCGTATCGTTTATAAGTTATTTAGTATTTATAGTATTACTTAGAAGCTATTTAGTATCGTTTTATAGTAGTCGCGCTAGTAGACGTATCTTAAATCGTTAGTTCGGTAGTCTAGGGGTCTCGTTATTAGTAATAAGAAAGGCGTTAGTTAATATATTATTATCGTTCGTTTCGTACCCTTCCTCTTTATTCGTTATAAGCGCTATATCTATACGCGGCCGTAATAACTAATTAGCTAAAATATTAGCTTTACTAGATTAATAGTAAATACGTACGTTATAGTATACGATTATATTAAGAAATCGTAATATTCTAACTAGCTATTCCTACTTAGTAGTAAAAAGGCGTAGGGTTTCGTAGTTAGTAATAATAGTAATCTCGGCGGCTTCTAGCTAGCTCCTCTAATACTATAATAATATAATAATAGTAAGTATTTCTTTCTCTTAAGTACTATATCGCTATTAGGTCTTTAATAAAATAGCGTTAAAGTACGTAACCGGGCGTAAAACGCTACGTTTATTATTAGAATCGCGCTATAGTTAGAATAACGTAATACTAACGGTATAATTAGAAGCGTCGGTCTTAAGTACCGATAGGAGTATATAGTCGTAGTTACGTAGCTCCGGGAAGGAGGCTATAGTATCGCGAATATCGTACTAGGCTTATAATAACTCGTTATCTAGCTATACTTATACGCCTTTAGGCTTATTTACTCTAGTATATTTATAGAGTAGGCGTACTTTATATATAAAGTAAGGGATAAAGCGGCGTAAATAGCTAATAGTATTTAAAAAGCTACGGATCTTAGTAGTAATAGTAGGCGCTAGTCTCTTACGGATAGTAGTTACCTTCTTAGGATCGGGACGAATACCGTAGATAGAGATAATTATTCCTAGGAACTTACTTTCTTTAACGAACTATTTATACTTCTTAAGGTTTAATAATAGTTAATAGCGGCTTAATTAACGTAGAATAGCGACTATTCTCTTAGCTAATTCTATTATTATCTTACCTTAAATATAAATATCGTCTAAAAGGCCTATAGTAAAGGCGCGTACTAGCTCGAGGATTTTATTTATAAAACGCTAGAAAGTTATAAGTACGTTTATAAGGCTAAATAGTATATAAAGCTATTCGTATTATCTAAAAGGCGTAGAAAACGCTATCTTTAGTATTACCTTAGGGTCTATAACTATCTACTAGAAGCCGTCTTCTAAGTTAAGAAAGGTATAGAATCGGTATCTAGTAGCCTATTATAAGGAATCCTTAATATTTAATAGTAGATAGGCTACCTTTCGCGTAACCTCGTTTAACGTATAGTAGTTAATTATAAAACGGTATCTAAGCTAGTTATCTCTAAGGAGGGGCTTCTTAGGTAGTAATAGTATAGGTATAGATTATAGGGAGTTAATAGCGTATCGAATAATACTAAGTAAGAGTAGTTTATTAGTAAATTCTTTTATAATTTTACGTTAGTAGGGGCTATAGCGGCGTAGGGGGAGAGATCTAGGTTTAGTATTAACGGTCTTAATATTATATTAAGTATAAGCCTTTACGTCCGGTCTAGTATCGAAATACTATAGAATAAAGATAAAGGTATTATTATTAAAGGCCTTTCGTATAATTATTAGGGTTTTAGTATTTACCTTCTTCTATTAGTTTTCTATAATAATATAGGTACTATAAATAGCGTCGCGCTTTATACGTTCTTTTATAAGTAATAGTTACTTCTTATACTTAAGTAATAGCTTTTCGTTAAATTCGATAATTACTTAGTTAGTATTTACCGTTTTAGGAAACGTTTATTAAGGTAAAGGAGTATTATTATATTATTACTTAATAAGGTACGTAATAAAGGGAAACGATTTAGAGGTAATATAAGAGAGGGTATAGGTATTAGGATCTATAGGTAAAATACTATAAATATATATCGATAGAAGTAAAGGGAGGTTCTTATTATAAAAAGAGGTAGGATTATCGTAAAAAGAGGTGATATTATTATAGGAAGAGGTAATATTTATTAAACTAGAATTAGTAGTAGAGGTAATATAGGTAATAGCGATATTATCTCGTCTCTAGGGAGGGTAGAAATATAGAATAACGGGGGAATCGCGTAGGAATATAAGCTTTATCGTGCTATTAACGTTAGTATAACCGAGCTTCGTAGCTCCGCTTTAGCTAATAGTTAGGTTAGTAAGATAGGTACCGTTAGTAATAATATTAGCTACTATAGAAATAACCTTAGTTAGTCTATTAATAGTCGTTAATTAGAAGGAAATAACGATATCGTTAATAATAACGAAGCTACTATTACCGCCTAGGCTATTAAGGCGTAGAGGGTTAGCGGATTAATATAACGTTAAATAATAATAGGCGTATAATTTAGAGATAAATACGCTAGCTATTCTAGTATCGATAAATACTATAAGCGGCGTTTATTAGTTATTCGTTAGTAAACTAGTATAGAGGCGGTATCGTTTATAGTATCCTTCGCGTTATAGCTATTTTATTAGTATCTTACTAATTAACGTTAATTCCTCTATTAAAGGGATTATAAATAGTATAGAATAGTAGGTAACGTTAGCGAAATAGTTATTATCTACGTCTAAGCCCGTAGCTTCTAAGAAGGGAGATCCTTTAGGAGATAAGTCTTCTTTCTATATAAGATATATACTATAAATAGCGGGCTTCTTATCCCCTCTCCTATTATTCCGCTATCCTTTATCTATTATTAGTTTATCTTTATTCCTAGAGGGGTAGGGAGTAAGGGAACGGTATATCTTTTAGTTATAAGACGGTCTTCGTAAATAGTTACGGTCGCGGGAAGTATTTCGAGAATAGTTATAAGGCTCGCGGGAATAACTACGATTATCTATCGTTTAGCCTCGGTTTATCGTGAAACGCGTATTCTAACGCGCCTTTTAACGTCGATCGTTATTCTCGGTACGTAGCTCCGTATATTCGCGAACCTAATAACTTATCTTTCTATACCGGAAATACGTAGATTTATTTCTATCTTTATCTTATATAATATAATTAAGTACTTCTTTATAAGTTCTAAATTATAGCGTTTCTCCTTCCTCCTCGGTTTTTAACGTACTATTTAGCTAAGCGGCGTATAATTATCTAGTCTTTAATAGGTAGTAGGTAGTATTAACTATAGTATAGATACTAGAATCGGGGGTTATATCCTACTATATCTTATACTATAAGTCTATAATATTATAACGTAGAATATCTTCTATTATACGTCGAATATAATACGTTTTAAGTAAGTTATTAGTAGAATTCTATATTATTTTAGTTAAAAGCTCGATAGCTTTATATTTAGACTTATTCTAATAATTAAACGTAAGAGTTATAAATATACGCGAAGGGGTAGATATTAGTATACGATTAGAGATAAATATTAATATAGATTCTACTAGTATAGGCTATAGTATATCGGTATACTATTAAATAAAATACTAAAGGGGTATAAATTCGCTTCTAATTACTAGTAGTATTTAAGATATTTAATACGTATATAAAATTATAGATTTATATAAGTAGGTTTAAATACGTACTAATTATACTATAACTATATAATCTACCTTACTTAAGTAGTTACTTTATAGCTAACTAATAGCTTTTTTATTATTTTTCTTACGATCTTCTCTATTACTAATATCTAATAGGAGTATTAGCTCTAGGAACGTCGCTTAGAAGTATTAATACTACTTAATAGCGTACTTATCGTTTATTAGAGGTATATTTTACTTTATTAGACTACCTTCGATAGCTAAATTCCTATTTACTAAACGAGGGCTTAGGAATCGTCCTTTAATAATAAGCTATAATAGTAGTATAAAGCTATTAATACTAATATTAGTAAACGGTTTACTATTAGGTCCTAGATATAGTTTCGCTTAAAATATTACTTTAGGGGTCGTCGTTTATAAGGGTATTTACTAGAATAGTATAGGAAATATTAGAATTATACCGCTATCGTATACTCCTTATCTATATATATAACCTTATTATCTTTCTAGAACCGTATTACCTATACCTCTCGGTATTTATAATATAATATACGGTACTAAGGGCTAGTTTCTCGTCGGTTAGATACTAGTTATAAGTAATAACGGATTATTAGCTATAGTTACGCTAGAAAGGGGGCTCTTTCTACTTAAGTCAGTAGGTAATAGTAATCCTATTATCTACGGACTAGCTAATAATAGCGAGGGAGTAGGAAAAGAGGATAAGGTAGCTATAGCTATAGCTAGTAAGTTACTACGGCTTATAGCGTCTATTAGCTTTTCTAGAAGCTTTTCTATTATCGTACTAATAATAGTATTTATATTATTAGTACGCTCTTTCTCTCTCGCTTATTTATTAAAGTTAAACTCTATATAGTCTATAAGTAACGCTTTTATTATTTACTTTAATTCCTCGATCGTAATAGACTTAGTATATTAAAGCGGTAGACTACTTACCGGCTATATTAGTAGAATATTTATCCCGTTATCTATAGCTTTTCCTTTCCCTTATCTTATTATTATCTAACGATTATATATAATAGGGGTTACTTCCGTAAGGGGTTATAGCTCCTTAACTAGTAACTTACTAGTTTATAGGTTTATTATAGCGCTTACTTTACTTAAGGCTTTAAGGTTATAGGTAATACTTTTATCTCTTTTACGTAGAATACGTTATTCTTTATTTAATATTCGGCGTAAAAGCGGATATTAGCGGTCTAGGCTTACTAGGAAATAGGGGGTTAGGGATATAAACCGATAGTAAGTAGGAGCGAAAGGGAATAAATAGGGAAAACTAGAGCGTAATAGTTATAAATAGTTAGATAGTCTAGATTTATAGGGTTAATAATAAGGGAAAAGAGCGGTAGAAAGGATAACTATTAGAAAAGAAATAGGGCTAGTAAAATAAGAAATAAGACTATTAGTATATAAACGGGGTATAAAGGGGGTATAAAAGCGGGTTAGTCTTAGAATAAGAGGCGGATTAGTAATTAGAATTAAATAGAATAGGAGAATAGGTAGTAAAGGAAGTCTATAAACGGAGGTAATAGAAAATAATCGAAAATAGTAGAAATATTAAGACGTTAGTTATTAGAATAGTAGGAGTCTTAGAAATAACTAGAAAAAGTCGTAGAAATAAATAAGTAAAGTCGTAAAATAAAGGAAAAGTCGTAGAAATAAATAAAAATAGAGGGATTAGCTATTAAATATTTAGTAATAGGACTTAAACCTATTAGTAGTATCTAATAGCTTAGGAAGTATAGGAAAGGCACGCGGGAGGTATATAAAACGTTAGTAAAGGTAGGGTAATTCGGTATTTTACTAGAGTAATAATAGTTAATTAGCTATTAGTTCGGTAAGGACGGAATTAAAAGAAGGAAAATAAAAGATATTTATTTAACGTACTTTCGTTACTAAAAGGAGGTTAAATAGAAGGGGTTTTTTTTATAAAAGAAGGGTAATTCGTAGTTTACCGCGGTGGAAAGTAGTAAAGCTATTAGCGGAGGTGAATTCTAAATTAAAAGAAAGGAAAGTCGAAATATTAGTCGATTACGTATCGATTAGGACTCGAACCTAGAGGAAAGGTAGTCGATTACGACGGTTAGGCTTTAAAGGAAGGTTAATAAGAGATTAATARTATAAGTATTACGCTTATAAAAAATTAATTTTTTATAATTCCTAGATATATAGTCTAAAGGATTAATAAATAAGTTATAATTATAAGGCACGTATAGAGAAATATATATAAAGGGAAGCTTAAATTTTTTCTATCTTAAGATATTTCTTATAAAAGCGCGGTAGATATCTACCTTTTATAGGTCTTTTACTAGCTCTTTAAGGTATTTATATATATATAGATATATACCTAAATACTTACCGCTAGGTAGTATCTATGTGTATTAGTATACGTTTATACGTAATTGTAATGCACTCTGACCTATTAGGGATCTATAAGATACTATAAATATATATCGATAGAAGTAAAGGGAGGTTCTTATCGTAGAAAGAGGTAGGATTATTATAAAAAGAGGTAATATTATTATAAGAAGAGGTAATATTTATTAGACTAGAATTAGTAGTAGAGGTAGTATAGGTAATAGCGATATTATCTCGTCTCTAGGGAGGGTAGAAATATAGAATAACGGGGGAATCGCGTAGGAGTATAAGCTTTATCGTATTATTAGCGTTAGTATAACTAAGCTTCGTAGCTCCGCTTTAGCTAATAGTTAAGTCGGTAAGGTAGGTACCGTTAGTAATAATACTAGCTACTATAGAAATAACCTTAGATAATCCGTTAATAGTTATTAATTAGAAGGAAATAACGATATTATCGATAATAGCGAAGCTACTATTACCGCCTAAGCTACTAAGGCGTAGAGGGTTAGTAGATCGGTATAGTACTAAATAGCGACGGGCGTACGATTTAGAGACGAATACGCTAGCTATTCTAGTATTAATAAATACTATAAGTAGCGTTTATTAGTTATTCGTTAGTAAACCGGTATAAAGGCGGTATTATTCACGGTATCCTTTACGTTATAGCTATTTTATTAGTATCTTATTAATTAACGTTAATTCCTCTACTAAAGGGATTATAAATAGTATAGAATAGTAGGTAATATTAGCGAAATAGTTATTATCTATATCTAAGCCCGTAGCTTCTAAGAAAGGAGATCCTTCGGGAGATAAGTCTTCTTTCTATATAGGATATATACTATAAATAGCGGGTTTCTTATCCCTTCTCCTATTATTCCGCTATCCTTTATCCGTTATTAGTTTATCTTTATTCCCGGAGGGGTAGGGAGTAGGGGAATAGTATATCTTTCGGTCCTAAGACGGTTTTCGTAAATAGTTACGGTCGCGGGAGGTATTTTAAGAATAGTTACGAGGCTCGCGGGAATAACTACGATTATCTATCGTTTAGCTTCGGTTTATCGTGAAACGCGTATTCTAGTATACCTTTTAATATCGATCGTTATTCTTAATACGTAGCTCCGTATATTCGCGAACTTAATAACCTATCTTTCTATATCGGAAATACGTAGATTTATCTCTATCTTTATCCTATATAATATAATTAAGTACCTCTTTATAGGTTCTAAATTATAGCGTTTCTCCTTCCTCCTTAATCTTTAACGCGGTATTTAGCTAAGCGGTATATAATTATCTAATCTTTAATAGGTAGTAAGTAGTATTAACTATAATATAGATACTAGAATCGGGGGTTATATCCTACTATATCTTATACTATAAGTCCGTAATATTATAACGTAGAATATCCTCTACTATACGTCGAATATAATACGTTTTAAATAAGTTATTAGTAGAATTCTATATTATCTTAGCTAAAAGTTCGATAGCTTTATATTCGGACTTATTTTAATAATTAAATACGAGAGCTATAAATACGCGCGAAGGGGTAGATATTAGTATACGACTAGAGATAAATATTAATATAGATTCTATTAATATAAGCTATAATATATCGGTATATCGTTAAATAAAATACTAAAGGGGTATAAATTCGCCTCTAATTACTAGTAATATTTAAGATATCTAATACGTATATAGAATTATAGATTTATATAAGTAAGTCTAAATATATACTAATTATACTATAACTATATAGTTTACTTTACTTAAGTAGTCGCTTTATAGCTAATTAATAGCTTTTTTACCGTTTTTCTTACGATCTTCTCTATTACTAATATCCGATAGGAGTATTAACTCTAGAAACGTCGCTTAGAGGTATTAATACTACCCGATAGCGTACTTATCGTTTATTAGAGGTATATTTTACTTTATTAAACTACCTTCGATAGCTAAATTCCTATTTACTAAACGGGGGCCTAGGAATCGTCCTTTAATAGTAAGTTATAATAGTAATATAAAGCCGTTAATACTAATATCGGTAAACGGTTTACTATTAGGTCCTAGATATAGTTTTACTTAAAATATTACTTTAGGGGTTATCGTTTATAAGAGTATTTACTAGAATAGTATAGGAAATATTAGAAATATACCGCTATTATATACTCCTTATCTATATATATAACCTTATTATCCTTCTAGAACCGTACTACCTATACCTCTTAGTATTTATAATATAATATACGGTACTAAAAGCTAGTTTCTCGTTAGTTAGACGCTAGTTATAGGTAATAACGGGTTATTAGCTATAGTTACGCTAGAAAGGGGGCTCTTTCTACCTAGGTCGGTAGGTAATAGTAGTCCTATTATCTACGGACTAGCTAATAATAGTAAGGGAGTAGGAAAAGAAGATAAGGTAGCTATAGCTATAGCTAGTAAGTTACTACGGCTTATAGCGTCTATTAGCTTTTCTAGAAGCTTTTCTATTATCGTACTAATAACGGTATTTATATTATTAGCATACTCTTTCTCTCTCGCTTATTTATTAAAGTTAGGCTCTATATAGTCCGTAAGTAACGCTTTTATTATTTACTTTAATTCCTTAATCGTAATAGACTCGGTATATTAAGGTAGTAGACTACTTACTAGCTATACCGGTAGAATATTTATCCCGTTATCTATAGCCTTTCCTTTCCCTTATCCTATTATTATCTAACGATTATACGTAATAGGGGTTACTTCTATAGGGGGTTATAGCTCCTTAACTAGTAACTTACCGGTTTATAGGTTAGTTATAGCGCTTACTTTACTTAAGGCTTTAAGGTTATAGGTAATACTTTTATCTCTTTTACGTAGAATATATTATTCTTTATCTAATATTCGGCGTAAAAGCGGATATTAGCGGTCTAGGCTCGCTGGGAAATAGGGGGTTAAGGATATAAACCGATAGTAAGTAGGAGCGAAAGGGAATAGATAAGGAAAACTAGGGTATAATAGTTATAAATAGTTAGATAATCTAGATTTATAGGGTTAATAATAGGGGGAAAGAGGATAATTATTAGAAAAGAAATAAGGCTAGTAAAATAAGAAATAAGACTATTAGTATATAAATAGGGTATAAAGGGGGTATAAAAGCGGGTTAGTCTTAGAATAAGAGGCGGATTAGTAATTAGAATTAAATAGAATAAGAGAGTAAGTAATAAAGGAAGTCCGTAAACGGAGGTAGTAGAAAATAATCGAAAATAGTAGAAATATTAAGACGTTAGTTATCGGAATAGTAGGAGTCTTAGAAATAACTAGAAAAAGTTATAGAAATAAATAAGTAAAGTCGTAAGATAAATAGAAATATCGTAAAAAATAAAGGAAAAGTTATAGAAATAAATAAAAACGGAGGGATTAGCTATTAAATATTTAATAATAGGACTTAAACCTATTAGTAGTATCTAATAGCTTAGGAGGTATAGGAAAGGCACGCGGGGGGCGTATAAAACGTTAGTAAAAGTAAGGTAATTTAGTATTTTACTAGAGTAATAGTAGTTAATTAGCTATTAGTTTAGTAAGGATAGAATTAAAAGAAGGAAAATAAAAGATATTTATTTAACGTACTTTCGTTACTAAAAGGAGGTTAAATAGAAAGGGTTTTTTTATAAAAGAAAGGTAATTCGTAGTTTACCGCGGCGGAAAGTAATAAAGCTATCGGCGGAAGTAAATTCTAAATTAAAAGAAAGGAAAGTTAAGATATCGGTCGATTACGTATCGATTAGGACTCGAACCTAGAGGAAAGGTAGTTAATTACGACGGTTAGGCTTTAAAGGAAGGTTAATAAGAGATTAATAGTATAAGTATTACGCTTATAAAAAATTAATTTTTTATAATTCCTAGATATATAGTCTAAAGGATTAATAAATAAGTTATAATTATAAGGTACGTATAGAGAAATATATATAAAGGGAAGCTTAAATTTTTTCTATCTTAAGATATTTCCTATAAAAGCGCGGTAGATATCTACCTTTTATAGGTCTTTTACTAGCTCTTTAAGGTATTTATATATATATAGATATATACCTAAATACTCACCGCTAGGTAGTATCCACGTGCATTAGTATACGTTTATACGTAATTACAATACACTCTAACCTATTAGGGATCTATAGTCCGGTTATATAAGTAAGTAGAAAGTAAGTAGTTATTACTTAATTAACTATTAAGGCTAAATATATAGTAGTAAATATAGCTACTAAGGAAGCGTTATAGTTACGTAATTTCCTATATAAAATTAACTAAAACTATAATATCCGCTTACGCGTCGATAATACTAATACTCTTAAGCTTATTAATAACCTAAGATTCTATAATAAGAGTAAGTATATATACCCGAAATTTTATCTAATTCGGGAATCTATTCGTTCTAAGTTCTTATCCGTCGAATACGTTTTAAATACGGAATAAATAGCTAATATCTTAACTAAGCTACTTAGTTTTTAGCTTTATAACCGATTTCGAAGTACTCTTATAAAATAAAATATAGTTTTTTTTTTTCCCTTCCTATTCCTATTTATTCTAAAGGTTTTTAGGTTTTATATATTTTCTTTTCCTACGCTTCCTATACTAAAGTTTTTTTTTAATAAGATTTTCTTCCTATACTAAAGTTTTTTTTTCCTAATAATAGTATTCCTATATTATTTATTCCGAGGGGCGTATATTTAGCGTATCTTAAACGCATTTACGTCCGAGGGGCGTGTGAGGAAGGACGGAAATGCGTGGATCACGTGACCGGTGGGCTGAAGCCTGGTTCTAGCTGGCCTATAAATGCTAGACTTCTGTCTATTTCTAGTCTAGCCCATTTCTTCCTCCAACATCTAACTTTTTATACAGATATTCAATTATCAAGTTCATTTCCATCAACTTATCCATTTTTCCTCATCAGTCAGCCAACAGGCCCGCTAAGCTCGCCTTCCGGGGCTGCAAAATCGGCCGGTTCAGGGTTCAACTTCAGGCCCCCCACCCACACACACGGGCCGATATTCCGACGGACTTAACCCTAACCCGAAGCGTGTGAACACCTCCGCCCTGCTCGTCTTTCGCCACGATCCCATCACCATTTGGGGCTTTCCCACTTTCCTTTTCTTAGCCGATAGCGCTCTCTCCGTGGATTACCAATTCACAATTAACATTCCGCCGCCGAGCAAGTGGATGTAAATGCATCTCTCTCTTATCTCCGTCCGCTTGCCCGCCGCTCTCAAGCCCCCATCCCGCTCTGCCAGTTATCAAAATCCGCACGGTCGCAGCAATCTCGGACACTTTTGTTTTCCTGTGTGCTTTTAGCTGGGGCTGGCGGCTGCATCATTACGCAGACATCACTCGCTCATGCCGCCGGTGTGTCCTGCCAGGGTCTACGCTTTTTTTTGGTTAAAAAAAATTATTATTAAAGCAACCTCTGAGCAGTCAGTCCACGCCGGTCTCGACCGCCAACCGCAGGTTGCAGAGGCCACACCCGGCGGCTCAAAGCCCGCACAGCATGCCCGGGTTGGCCGTGCATCCGTGGAAGGGGGCGGCCCAACCGGCCGGTCGGTCGTCGATCCCTCGATCCTTCAGTCAAGGGTTACCGGTGGATGGGAAAGGGGTTTATTTGCGCTCCGGGTCAATCATCATCCGATGTGATTTTGTATCTATCAAGGCCGGTAAGTCTGAAGATACCGCATAGCCTTGGTATAACCCTCCGAGAATCGTAGCTGTAACCCGACACGCCAACCCGCAACGGCCAGTCGCAAGAGGGAATCCACGGAGGAAACCACCGCGATTCGATCACCGCCTGTCTCTTTCTCTCCGGAATTTGTCTCTCCCGGGGAACTCTAAGATAGTCGAACACACGGACCTCTAGCCTAACAAACACTCTATTAGAGCATTTAAGACATCCTCACGTCTGAGATCTCGCACAGACACGTAGCAAGTCAACCATCTACCCGGTCTTGCAACTCTGCGCCAGCACACACGTCCACACTGATATACGTCTGGGCCGCCCGGCCCCTTTGTCCCACCCGACGTGGGAGAAATGCTCCGGGGCGGCCAGGCGGGAGACACGCACCAGAGTCGCAGGCGCGCGCGGCGCTTGTGCCACCGACATGTCCTCCACCCACTCCTTCCACAGCCGCTGTTTCCACCATTTTCCTCCTCCGCACGTTCAGGCTCAGCCGGTGTACACTGATCGTCGGATTGTCGGGTTTTTCCTTCTCGACGTGTGCCAATCAGTGTGCAAAGAGAGAAGGGGGGGGGTTCGGAAATTCTCCCCAGAGGAAAGACAGTCTGCAGCCCACACTGCCACCCGTTCGTTCTAGCTTCTTAAACACAGAACCGGGCAAGACAAATTATCTCAGCACACTGCTGTGCAACGGCTCGGCGCCCGCACTCCGGTTCAGAAGGTATCTAGGACCAAGTCCAAGAAAAGACGTCCACATAATTCCTGAATTAGGTATTCCGACTAGCTGGGCATATGAGTCGTATCAACAAGGGAGAGTAAGCAGTCCGCAGGGGGGGGTGGTCAATAATCAATCTTCAGGCATCATCTGCAATCCAGGCTGTACTGCTCAAGATGGCAGAGCCTATCAACAAGTGTTCTTTCCCGACTAAACCGCTTAGAAATGTTTCAACCCTAATCCTAGATGTCCTCCCGCGCGCCACGTCATAGTTCACTACAGAGGAACTACGCTTTGGTTTAGCTCAGTAGCGTGAAGCAGGTAGTCCGCGTTCTGGCCGAGGTGGTCGCGAACTTGGAATCTGATATCATAGTGGCTCTCCTCACTACCTCGACGACCGAACGGGCAAACCTATTGAGAATACCCCCCCAAACGTTTACAGACGATGTATACAATGCACATCGACACATGCACGACATAGGGAAGACGAAAGAAACGATATATTTAACTCGATTCATTCAACCAAAAGCAGCAAAGAACAGAGGTATTCATTCTATTGGGAAGAACAAGAAGACTAAAAAAGAAAAAAAAAACAGACTTCATATCCTGGTCATGACAACAGCAAAAGAATAGAGGCAAAAAAAGTGACGCCGCACCATGTGCAAAGGCGTGAGTGAAGAGACGAAAGAAGAAAACAGGATATCACAATCATACAGTAATAAACCCAAAACTCGCGGGGGAAACAAAATGGTCTTTCAACCCGGCAAAAAGACAAGAAAGACAAAATCCCAAAAGCTTCATAGACAAGCGAGCCCGCGTAAGAACGACAAAAGAAAAAAAACCCCATCCCGGCGGGGATATAACTTCTCCCACTACCGGCCCGTTGACCCAGATACATCCCAATGCAGGGGAAGATGGGGGCTCATCACCACAAAACACAAAAAAAGAGGGAGATGTGGTAGCCAGGAGAAAGCCCTATACAGACCGTGCGGCGGACCACCGAAGGAAGAGGGATAATCCAACAAGAAATGCCACGTAAACTCCACTTAAACAGTTCTCACACCCGAACGACAACCGTAGCACAAGAAAAGGTTACACGCACAACAACATGAATACAAGACAGATGGAGTTTATCGGACAAAAGAGGAAAAGAAGGAAGGACGTAGAAAAATGCAACAGAGTAATATTTAGAATCGCGTGAAACTAACTACCTCTGGCGAACTTGAGAGTCGTGATGTCGTAATGAACCGGATTAGAACCGATCCGAGCCCTGGTGAGAGTGAGAACCGGAGCCGTTGTTGGACGATCCGCGGCGGAACTGATCCATGATCCAGTTCAACGGACCCATGCCGCTGGAGTTTCCAGTCGCGGGCAGATCACCACCACCTTCATTGGCTCCCAAAGGCCGCAGCGACGGCATGCCAGCCGGATGGCTAACCGAGGCATGGCCCGAAACGCGGTGCGAGCCCGGACTGGGGATCGAGATGGGCAGAGCACCGGTGCTGCTGGCACTACCAGCAGGGTTGGGCGCGCTAGGCTCATCATTCAGAATGCTGCGCGGCTGGCCCGGAATGCCAAATCCGGTCGTACCCGAGCTTCTCGTCGGAAGATGAGTCGGAGACGCGGGAGTACCGGCAGAAGGCGAGAGGGGATGGTTGCGTACTACGTTGTGCCATCCACGCTCCATGGTGCGGGCCGGGGCCAGGGGCTGTGCCGGGGAAAGGGGCCGGACCGGATCAAGGGGCTGTGCCGGGGAACGGGGCCGCGCCGGCGGAAGGGGCTGCGCCGGCGGCAGGTCGGCCGAGTGCGCGAAAGGCGTGTAGTAGTGATGTTGGGTGGGCTGTCTCTGCCGTAGGAGGCTTTGAGCTTGCTGCATGTGGGCCGTGCTATTGTGAAGCTGCTGGAGACTCTGCCGGCGCTCGGCTTCGTGGCGAGTCTCGTCTCTCCAGCTCATCCGTTCACGGTCACGGTCCCGGCCGTGGTTTGACGTGTCACGGCTAGGTGAGGACTCGTCGGTCGGGGGGGAGAGCGAGTCCCGGCGCGACCGCGAGCTCATCGACGGAAAGATGCCAAAATGCTGGGCCGTTCGATGGCGCCGGGCATTCGAGTCCACGACATGGCGCAGGCGGCGGGTCTGAGACGTGTCAGAGCTGTCAGTAGAGTCCGGGCGGATGAATGCTCGGACAGAGTGACGTGCGACATGGGAGGTTTCATCCATTTCTCTAAAATGGGTATCCTCGACGAAATCGCGGTCGGGGCCTGTAGTTGTTAGCTGAGGGCTGGGCCTGCCCCACGGAGCCGGGGGCGGATGGAAGTAGCCAGGACGATTCGAGCCATCGGGGTGGCGGGTGGGGTGATGATAGGTGGAGTGATAAGGGGTATGAGACAGCTCGTAAACACCGGGGAGTGTAACCATGCCGCCAGCCGCACGCGTATTGGAGTTGGTAGTGGCCTGGAGAGCTTGGGCACTAGCGGCGGTGGGGACCGGAGCCGAGGCCGGAACAGCAGCCCGAGTCGGAACTAGCGGTGTAGCGGCGGGAGCCGTAGTAGCTCCGGTAGCGGGAGTTTGCGTGGTAGCACTGCGGGTGGTTGGGGTTCCGACAGTGGCACGGCACATCGGGCAAGTGTTATGCTGCTCGAGCCAAACGGTAATGCATTTGTCATGAAACCAATGGCGACACTGCAAAAACACCGCTTTATCATTTTCCTGCATCTCGTCCAGGCAGATGGTGCATTCAACAGTACCGCCGTCGCCTGAAGTCTCGAGCATCTCGCGTGTAATGGGCCGACGATCTAGGCTGGCTAGAGTCTCCGCCGAAGCCGGAGGTGGAGCGGTTGACTGGCTATGAGCTTCCATAAGACGTGTCAGGATTCTATCCAACGCTTCTTGCGTATACACAGTGTCTCCATGGACACCATCGAAGCCGGTAGTATCCCCCCCAAAGGTTTCCATAAAGTGACGCAAGATGATTGCTTGAATCACGTCAATGGGCTGGGCCGCGGCGTTGGTGGCATTGGTAGGCGCAGAGCCATCCGGCTGGCCTCCCACGGTAACCCCTTCTCCTGGGATTGGGCTACATAAGAAAGCGATCTGGTTAGTCAAAGCAAGAAATGACATGAGCATGACACACCATCGAGGCATATATCAACATCAACAGCCCTGTGAGGTGACAGGAAGCAAGAGAACACATGTGACTGACCTAATAACGATGTTTCGACGCCGAGGTGTATTGGGATCTGGGTTGGCATTGGCCGAGGGAATTTGGATACTAGCCACGATTCGCACCGATGTATTTCCTGTCAGATTTCCCGTCAAATTGCGGAAAAGGGCTTCCCGCAAAGCCTCCTGTCTGGTTTGGGTGGCCGTAGGCGCGGCGGTCGTGGGTGCGGCAGTGGGTGCTGCGGGGGTAGGGTTGGCGGCTTGCTGGTGACCAGTTCCAGCTGCAGCAGTCGTAGTAGCAGCCTGGCGGGCGGCAGTGAGTTCTTGGGCAAGACCAAGGATGCTCATCATCATGACTTCGGCAGGGTGGCGAGGAGTATGAGCATGAGCATGAGGGTTGGCCTGGGGTTGGGTGCCGGCGGGAGGAGCTTCGGGAGGAGCTTGGAAAGTATCGCGGCGGCGGGGGAGGGCATCTGTCGGGGGAGGGTTCCGGAGAGAGGGAAGCGACATATCGCCGAGAGGAGTATTAGAAATGTCAAGGCCATCGTCGTCCATATCATTCTCGTCGTCATCGGCATCGCCGAGGTGGGAGGCGTCGTCCATTTCGAGGTCGAAATCCAAGCCGTCTGCTACCTCACGAGGATCGTCGTTGGGATTAACCTAGAGGTGACAAGAGGTGAATCGATGTGAGCAAGAGACAAACGGTAGGTGAATTTTGGGAGGGGGCGAGGAAAGTGGGTGAGAAAAGAGAGAAATAAAATGGGAACACAAGACTCGAGGAGTGGAAGCGAGACAGAAAAGAGAAGAGACAGATTTGAAAATATATTGTGGGAAAGCATTTGGTATTTTCTATCTGGGGTTTGTGGGGGCTCCATGTGAACAGGCCTCTCTCTATGGTCGAATGGCCTTTCACGAGAACGTAGTGAAGAGGCCAACGAGACCAGGAGGGAAGCCAGCAAGCAGAGTTAAAGAGCAGTATATGAAGAGCTATAGCAGCAAACTTACAACTTCAGTCACCTCTCCAGTGCAGAAAGGACATATCAAGCCATGCTCGTCATGATACCACTGGCGGTGGCAGGTATGGCAGAAAACAATTTCTCTATGCGGAACTGAGGGTAGATTGGCCGTCTGAAATGGCCGAGACGGCGGAGGCGGCCCGGAAAAGTCTTGTGACCCGGACGACATGGCCGTCCACGGTCAAGAGAAGGGCCTTGACCAGAACTTTGTTGGTGGAGATAAGCCGGTGTGGTGATCCAAAACAGGAATGACGTTTACGAGCTGGCGGAGGATGAAAGACGTTGGTGATCAGATGATAATTAGGAAACGAAAGAGAAAGGTTATAGGAGAAAAGGAAGAAAGAGGAGAAAGAGGAGTTTATCAGAAGAGAAAAGAAAGACAAAAGTTAGACGGAAGATCAGGGACGAACTGAACAAAAGGAAGAAATAGGGGTTAGAAGAAGGAAAGAAAATGGGATATCAATAAGGAAGAAAAAAGACAGAGAGACAGAAGCTGAAGATGTGAAATTAAGAAGTCAGCCAAACCGGTCGAGGTACCCGATACTTTCGTGCCTGTTTGTCAAGGTTTCAGAGGAAGAAGCTGCTAGAGGCCTGGAGATGGCAAGAGCATTATAAATCAGGCTGTCTGAAGCTTTTAACTTTCCACCTAAAGCTAGTTTATTCATGTAACTGAGATTATTTCTTTAAAGGGGCCATTCTTAGTATCATGGTGATAGAGAGACAAGAACAATGAGGCCAGAATGAGCATTTCAACGCAGCTTGACTCTTTATTCTCTCAAGAGCAAACATTTCGGGATGCTCTTTTTTTTAAGGCTGCAAATGTCTTGTCTAAGGTTTCTTTGGGCTGGCCTCCCAAGTGAAATCGCAAGCTGTGATAGGTGGCGATAGCTCTATAGGAGGCCTATGAGAGACGGCCCAGAAGCATGATAGAGGGGTATGCATCCTATATAATATGGAGTGGAAGAGATAGCGGGGTGGGGATAAGTGCTGACTGCAGCCAAGTCGAGTCTTTTCGTCCTGTTCAAGAGTGTATGCCAACGAGTTGGAACTTGGGACTCAAATCTCAGAGACACCCCGAACCAAGCCACCAACAGAACTGGATAAAGATAACCCCTTCTCCCTCCCTTGATTGACGGCCGGCTAGCCGAGATTCGAGTAGTCAGTCACATCCAAACGGTGATCAGCGACTGATGACCCCCAAACATGCCGTTGGTCGGCGTTTACTCGCAAGCTGAACGGTGCCAGTCTGACCTGAATAGGACTGCCTGCATCGCACTACTGTATGTGACAAGCAGAAAACCCGGCCAGAAAAAGGAACAAAATACCAAAGAGACAAAAAAAACGAAACAACGAGGAAAGCGAACAGTGCTCAATTTCGGGCCGGGAAACCAAAAGTCAAGCCACGAGTAACATGTTGTCGAACTCAGACAGCCCTGACAAATTCCGCCGGAAGAGTCAGCTGTGACGGATAGAAAAACGCTAGGAGAACTGGACAACACAACGTTGGCCATAAGAATGATGTAACAGAGAACCTGGCGGAAAGTCTGGCAAAAGAAAAGGCAAAAGAAAATAAAATGAAAAATGAAATAAGCCAGACCACCAGAAAGAGTCACGAAGGCGAAATAAAACCAGCAGATCTGCTTCCTTCGCCCTGGACTCAAGGAGGGACTCCATATATGAAAGAACATGGTGTGGTGGGCGGCCGCCTGTCGCTTTTCCCTCTGGACCCTAAAAATCACTGCTTTTTCACACTCATACTGACAGCGATCATCGGAGAAACACATCACAGAAGACAAATAAAAACCCTGGAGAACATGCATAGAATCTTGAAACGTTCATGAGAAGTTTCCCTGTCTTTCGGCATTAAAAACACACAAATGATACATAAAGCTATAAGCCAAGAAGCAAGAAGGAACCACAAAACGGTATTATCGGCATCTGGGTGATGCCAAAGTGGACAGGCCATATAGAACCATGAAAAAAGCAAATGCAACCACCATTAGCTGGGCCTGGGCTTCGTTTCTGCCACATCCAGAAAAAAGAAGTGGAAAAACAACCCGGCGAGAGAGATGACAGGAGGGGAGATTGGATAACACAACCGTGGCTTGGGTGGTTGTGGTATGTGTTCGACCGCGAGGAAGGAAAATGTGTTGAGGACAAATGAAGGCACTGGCAAACGGCAGGCGTGGCAGACGGACAAGCGAGATGAAGCGACAAATGCCGATGGGTGCCGTTGGAGACTGCTCGGTGATGCGCTGAGCCGAGGCAGAAATCCAGAACTGTAGAAACAAGGCCTCAGCCCTATCGACTTTCAAGAGAGTCGCCTCGGGCACCACCGGACACCGGTCTGGAGGCCACCCAGCAACACATACGCATTCCGCGTGCCGGACGCACAAAAAGGCGAACGAAGACTGGGGTAAACAACGTAAACTAAGGCCCCATTACGTCGCTCTACCGCCTCCGCATATTCCGCAACAAGAAGCTGCCCAGCACACCGGCAACCACCGCAACACCGCCGACAATCGCCACGCCGAGCAGGCCCTCCTTGGCCACCTTGTCGTCGATCAGCGTGCGCAGGCTGCTGGCCTGGGCGTTCGCCGGCTCCTTGTCGAGCAGCCGCTCGTTGTAGCGCCGCGCCTCCTCGTAGTTGCCGAGCTTATAGTTGCCGAGCGCCAGGTAGTACAGGCACTCGCGCCGCCGCTCTTGCGACTGGCGGAAGATGTCGGCGAGCAGGCGGACGCCCAGTTGTTGGTCGGCGCGCGAGTTGGATTTTACGAGGCCCTGTGCCGGGGGTGGGTGAACATGGTTAGTTGTTTGCTGTTGGATGTGGGCTGCTGGAAAGAAGTGTGGTGTCCGGGAGGAGCCCCCGCCGGGTGCTCGGGAGCTGTCCGAGACCAAATATACGTACCCAAGCATAGTTGAACGTGGTCTGCACGCCAACCATGTCGCCCTCCTTCTCATACTGGTCCCGGAGGACCTGAAGCTCGTCGGGCTTCAACGGCCTATGTCAAGAAACAGGGTATTGTTAGCTGTGTATCACTTTCCGAGTTTTCGGAGGTGTTGGCTGAGAGCTATCGTGAACGGGGACAATCGGAGGAAAAGGTCGGGTGCGGTACATACGTTTCGACGTCGAGAGCATCTAGAGAAAGGCAAAATGTTAGTATTTGAGCTCGCACATATCGATCTGCCTGCCGAGCAGCGACGCAAAAGCAGCGGGCCGGCACATGAAGATTTTGGTGGCAACTCACATGGCAGTTCGGTTCCCATGATGACTGGAGAAGAGCAAGAAGATGTTACGGAGAGGAGGAAGAGAACACAAGGAGAAGTTTCTTTCGATTATTTCAGAGTCGAGAAGTAGTTTGAAGCAAGATGGTAAATATCGAAGAGAGGAGAGAGCACTTCGATTTTAAGGATGACAGGTTAACTTGTCAAGTCTGCAGGTACCAGCATTTCAAGAAGAGAGTCTTGGGAAAAGTGCTGCTGGATGTGGCTGAGTTCCTCGGGTTGATTCCACTCGAGCGTGCTCGGGAACATGCTGGAAACCCGGAAAAATGACGCCACATGTGGCTCTCCCCAGAATTCCCAGTCGGCCTGGGTCACGTGCGTTGCACATGCACTTTTCTGCCTTTTGAGGTCGGGAAAACTAGGCTTTGTTTTGTTTTGTTTTGGTCGTCCTGCCGACAGTGCAAACACAGTGGCGGCCAATTAGGCGCGTTTGTGGCCCACTATCTCTCTTTTTCATTTATCGCGATCATCATCACCGACATGAACTTTCGTCTTGAGGACGCAGACGACAACGTTTTGTAGCTTTTCCGGATCTCGCCAGTATTGCTAAGTTTTGGCGACTTTTTCTCTCTTTGTTCACTGTTTTGCCTGCTCCTTAAGCGACCCCGTGTCCGCCGGATATCAACAGCCCCGACCGTGGCCCGCGACATACCTCCCCGCCGCTCCAATTGCCATCACCGACAACAAACTCGGCCTGTTTGCGACTACACCCCCTTTACAATATAGCCAGCACTCCCCGACCTCATCTCCTTCTATTGCACACGTCCGCTCGCCGTATAACACCCTGAAACCGCAGCCATGCTTCTCTCCGAAGATCCTTCAACAGTACGACCCCACCACTGCATTCATCCAAGATTACCTCGATGGAACAACTAACCATGCGCAACAATAGCTGATCCACCACACGATCAAAAACTTCAACATCAGCCCGGACAAGCAAGCCGTTGCCCGCGTTCAAGAATCCCTCTCGACGCTCCAGCAAGCCCGCGACCTCCGCGTCCACGAGTGTGAAAATGCCTTGAAAAGTGCGACTTACTCCCCCACTGCGTCCCCCCATGACCCCAAACCTAGATGCTCAAGACGGCTGACCTCCGACCCTGTTGCTACGAACAGAACTCTCCCGCCAACTCAACGCCACGCAGTCACACCACGAAGAGCTCAGCGCCACACACTCGTCGTCAGTGCACGCGTCCGAGATCTCGCGGCTCGACACCCAGAAGTTCCGCACCGCGAAGGCGGCCTCCGACGCCGAGATGGAGGTCGAGCGGCTGACACAGCAACTCGCCGACCTGACGGCGCGCCTGCAGGAGCTGGAAGTGCAGGGCGTGGCGGGCGGCTCAGGCCTCGGCGGCAACGCGACCGACGGCTCCGGCAGTGCTGCCATGGCGTCTGCCGGCCGCGACCTGGTCGACGACGAGATCTTGCTCCGCCTTAAGGTGTACCGCAGCCTCGGCATCGACCTGGAGCGCGAGGGCCGCGACGGCGACTTCACGCGCGCGATTGTGCGGAATGACCGCAAGGGCGATGTGCATGTGGTCAACATGGACAAGCAGTTCTCGCGCTTCTTCTACGCCAATTACTTCTGGCAGTCGCTGTGAGCGGCCGCCAATGGAAGAGACGTGTGCTGGTCGCTGATTTTTCTTTTTGTGTATGTGTAATGCCGATTATGAATACCCCGCGCGGACGGTTCTGGTCGTCCGGTCGGACAAGTCCTGGACTTTTGCGCGTTTGCTTTTTCTTGTCTTTGGGGTAAATGGTGGTACAGGGCTTTTGAATATATTCCTCCGGAGGGGCGTTTGGGACAAGTGCAGGTTTACGGTCAATGTCTTTGAAACTCGTTGGGCCGGCACAGCTATGAAAATTACTACGGCGTTATAAGCTCGGTGTGGAACAGTGTCAATTCCAGCGTATGCACGTTCCGCAGTCTCACGCAGGTTTGGGTGCAATGCATGTCATGCATGGTCAACATGCAACAGTGAAGATCAATTTCATGATAGAGAGGAAAAAGTCATAATCGAATCATACAAGCCCGGAAATAAAACACCCAGAAACACAAACTGGTAAGTGGGATTCCGGAGATTCACTCACTGTAGCCAGGACACCCGAGCGCCGCCACGTTGTGACATACAAACCTCCAAACGCCGAGTGAGACACATCCAAAAACAAAAACAGGAAGAAAAGAGAAAAAAAAAAGAGAAACAAAAAAATGATACAGTCCCAAGTGTCAAAATCCCAAGAAACAGTAACGCCATCGTTGAATCCACGCACACAGACATCCTACACATTCTTCTTCGTCCGCTGGGGAGGCGTAGCGGCACTAAAGTAATCCTCGGCGGGGGCGGGCCGTGACGCAAGCCCGACGGCTGCGGACGTCCGGGTGCGCGAGCTGTTCGGCGACACCAGGACTGACGGACCAGCCTTGTCAAGCGACTTCATGGTCAGACCCCCGCCGGTACCCACAGACGTGGATGCATAGGTGTAGGCAGGCGGATTTGCCCCGGCTAGCGACGCCGGCGGGGCCAGGTGGACGGGGTCGCCCGACGGCGAGCGGAAGTGGTGGCGCGACGGGTGGTGGTCGGGCCCGGCAAACTCCAGGCGCGAGTTAACAGTCGTCCAGGCCCGCTCGTCCTCTTCGTCGTCGGCATCCCCGAAGCGCCAGCCGCCGACGCCCTCGAAGTCGCGGTCGAGCCCGACGCTGGGGAACAGGCCGAGACTGGGATCGGGGGTGGTGCTGCACGAGGCGATGCTGGACGAGCTGCGGCGGGTGCGGCTGCGGCGGAGCAGGAGCCGCGACGAGCTGCTGAGCGGCGACGACGGCGATGACAGCGGGGGAGAGCCGGGCGAGCCGGGCGACGGCGGGAGCAGCGCGGTGGCGGGGTACCGCGAGGCCGCCGCAGCGTAGCGGGAGCGGTACGACAAGCGCGGGAAGAAGGGCAGGCTGCGCGGGAGGGGGAGGAGTTGCAGGACCAGGTCGAAGTACACGAGGGTGACGCGGAAGATCAGCACCGAGAAGGCCAGGAAGGTGGTGATGCCGGCGAAGACGGCCAGCGGGATGGTGGCGAGGAGGAGGAACGGCACGGCCAGGGCGCGGAGGGGACCGAAGAAGGCCATGGCGGGTGGATTGTGTGTAGGATGATGTTTGAGAGAGGCGGAGAGGGCAATCGGCGGTCCAGACGTGAGGCTGTCACCAGTCGAGCGGCCTCACAGAGTCAAGTAGCAAAAATCGGAGGGGTAGTCGAGTCACTCGGCCAGCAGCACCAAGACTGCGCAGCCGTGATATAAAACCACAATGACGCAGGATTGGCGATCAGGGCTTTTGCATTGGCTGAGACAAGAGATCCAGGAACAGAGAGTTGAAGTGACAGAAACGGAGATGGTTGGAAGAAACAGGAAATTTCCAATGGAAGAAGTGAGGGAGGGACAAAGGAAAGAGGGTGGTGTAGATTAAGTGAAGGAGAAAAGCACGAAGTTCGGGGCGAAGATATAAAAGCGGGAAGCCGGAAGAAGAAACCAAACCAAAAAAAAAAAAAAGGTGCTTATCGCTGAAACGGGCGACATGCATATCTGGAAGGACCCAAAAAGCACGTTCACACATGCGGGAAAAATGGGCCCAGCCAAAGTCCGATCCAGACCGAGGTGAACCAAGAACAGAAGCACAGAAGGTCGTCTAGCGGGAAGGTCGCTGTGGTTACAGGGATGGAGCGCTAAATCTCCAGTGCGTAGCCCCTCTACAAAAGCCTCAAGTGTCCAGAGGCCGGTGGTGAGTGCATGCACGATACACTCTGCTCTTTTGGGGGAAGTAGGGTAAGTCGACGCTTTTGGACGAGAACAGACACACAAGAGCAGCAACAGTTATGTGGCGGGCAAACAACACGATCACCGGTCGACGGGGATCAACCTAGCAAAGCAAGAAAAGGGATGTGACAAAACTCCCCGAGCCTAAGTGTATAGTATGTGTGCATCAACTATGTAGCTAAAACACTCCGGCTTGAGGAGGAATGTTCGAGCGGCTGTACTTAGCGGTTTTGTTCAATTACCGTGGGCGACGAAGCTAGAGTTAGTCGCATCTGTGGACATGAGGTCTAGAATAGCCACTGGCCGAACTTGAGCGGGCGGAATGTGGTTGTTTTGCTACGGGGCGAGGAAAGCGGATGGTGGAACAGACATGTGAAAGAGGCACAAGACTGACGAGACCACGGTCTATTGTTTGGCCCGTATACGCTATGTATATATGTACTCGTGTGAATGCCACAAAGACGGGACATATCCTGTCTCTGCAGATACAAGGAGGCCTTTGATTGTGGAAGAACGGACAGTATACGTCGATTCAGTCAGCGAACCTGAAGATATCCTCTTGTCCACACCACCAGCTCGCAGTGTCGTTCAAGCCCAATTCAAATCGACGCAATCAAGCAAACGCAAACGAGCAAGTTGGGTTTGATTGCCAAAGCTAAAAACGCCGTGGGCCATCGCACTTGTGGTTACACCTGGGCCTGTGCGTTGGAGACCTGCATATGCGGGGAGACAGTTTGAGCCTCAACGTGTGAATTGCGAATACTCGCAGGTTACTACTCGGTTATCAGTTCCAGTATACGGGCATCTCCCCGTCTCTGTTTCTACCTCTCTCCCGCTCTCCCTCTCTCTCTCTCTCTCTCTCTCTCTCTCTCTCTCTCTCTCTCTCTCTGAATGGCAGAACCTCACATCCCGCCTCCCATCGCCATCCAGCTTATCTCCCTGACTTATACCCAGTTGGTCCTGGGTGGCTGCTTGACAGTTGGCGTGGCGTGCGTTCTCAGGGCGTTTTGCGCTGATTCTGCGGCCAGACTACCGTGGTAGTCGACAGGCTAGAAGTGGTCCAGACAAAGCCAGCTCCCCAAACTTTGTTTGTGCTTTGGAGTTCCATTCCAGCTATGCTGCTTTACGGTGTCAATAGCCAGCAGGCTATGCACGGCCGCTGGTTCCGCGCTCTGTTAGCCGATCCAGTCGAGCTTGTTCGTGGTGTATTGAGGAATACGACGTCCACTCGTTAAGCCGAAGCTCTGCTCAGATACTGCATTCCTGGAGGGGTCGAGAAGGCGATGTCACAAGAATGGGGGATGGTGGTTAGCCAAGAGACAGGAAGCATTAACCCTAACACCCTAGCGTCCTGCTGGCCAGTCGTGATCTCTCATCCAGCCTGGGACAGAACTCAAAGATTCCAGTACTCCAGCCGAATCAACCTGGTCTATTCCAGTCAACCGCGGAACCAAAATGAATTGAAAAAAATAAAAATAAAAAAAGATTTAAAAAAAAATTAAAGAGAAAAATTAGGACTGCCCACATAACCAGAAATGGTCCCGCCAAGCCTTGGGCCGTGAAACAGCTTCCCCATTCCAAACAGGGCAGAATTTACAGGGCCAGTTTACGGCGGCGTATATATATGCAAGGAATCAATAAGGACCAGATTCGCACCGGGGAGCAGGCAACTTTGGTTACCACTGTTGCTGGCTTGCTGAGGAAAAATAGATAAGTTGATGGAAATGAACTTGATAATTGAGCATGTGCATAAAAAGTTAGATGTAAGAGGAAGAAAATGAGCTAGACTAGAAATGAATAGAAGTCTAACATTTATAGGCTAGCTAAAACCAGGCTTTAGCCTACCGGTCACGTGATCCACGCATTTCCGTCCTTCCTATTTATAACTACTTATTGCTTAGTATGATAACGGAAGATAAATAAATTAATAGAATTGAACTTAGGAATTGAGTAAAAAGTTAGATATTAGAGGAAGAAATGAGCTAGACTAGAAATGGATAGAAGTCTAGCATTTATAGGCTAGCCAGAACCAGGCTTCAGCCCAGGTCACGTGATCCACGCATTTCCGTCCTTCCTTACACGCCCCTCGGACGTAAATGCGTTTAATATAGGTTCGATATACGCCCCTCGGAATAAATAATATAGGAATACTATTATTAGGTAAGAAAAAAAAAAATTTAGTAGAGGAAGAAAATCTTTATTAAAAGAAAAAACTTTAGTATAGGAAGCGTAAGAAAAGAAAATATATAAAAACCTAAAAACCTTTAGAACGAATAGGAATAAGAAGGAAAAAAAAATTTCATTTTATAAGAGCACTTCGGAATCGGTTATAAAGCTAAAAACTAAGTGGCTTAGTTAAGATATTAGCTATTTATTCCGTATTTAGAACGTATTTAATAGATAAAAACTTAGAACGAATAGATTCCCGAATTAGATAAAATTTCGGGTATATATACTTACTTTTATTATAGAATCTAGGGTTATTAATAAGCTTAAGAGTACTAGTATTATCGACTCGTAGGCGGATATTATAGCTTTAGTTAATTTTATATAAGAAATTACGTAGCTATAACGCTTCCTTAGTAGCTATATTTACTACTATATATTTAGCCTTAACGGTCGATTAAGTAATAACTACTTACTTTCTACTTACCTAGGCGATCGGACTACCTTAGATTAATAGGACCTATCCTATTATAGAGCGGCTATTCGGTATAGTGTTATAGCTAGTATCTAAAAAGCTAACTATTAATATAGGCGAAAAGTCTAGCTTAGAAGGTCTCTTATATCTTAAGGATAAGTTCGTCGTCGCCGATAAGTATCTAACGATCCGTCTTAGTAATACGAATAGAGGAATAGTTATATAATTAGTAAAAGCTACGTAATAGTAAATAGAAAATACTAAATTAGGTCTTATTATCGTAGTTATATAAATAAGTTATTTAATTAGGGATCGATATCTATCTATATTAGTAGTAGAAAGCCTTTTACCGTCTAAAGTAGCTAAGTTAATACCTAATATTAGAATAGATACCGGTCGTATTATAGAGATATTAAATCTAGCGTTTACTATAATCGCTTCTATATATTATATCTAGTATATAGAATAGGAGTTAAAGTTAATACCGATTACTACTCCTAGTAACTACCGTAGCTTACTTATTAGGTTTATTTTTAGATAATCTTAGAGTTCTAGTTTAAAGTTAGTTAGTATATCCTCTTTCTATCTAAAGTATAGAATATTATCTATATAAGTAACTAGAATTATACCGTCCTTTTATTAGTAAAATAACGCCTTATCTATTTATAATCTTATAAAACCTATACGTAGAAGCATATCGTAGAGTTTTAGCTACTACTATCGGCTAGCTTATTTTAGACCATATAATACTCGTTTTAAACGAATAAACGATTTCTCTATCTAGCTTAAGTTATAGATAAAATCCGGATTACGTCGTTTAATTTCGTATATTAGTTAAACTATTCCTTCGTATTATCGTATATATACCTCCTCTTCTAAGAGTCCGTATAAGAAAGCTACTATAATATCTAACTATTATATAGCTAAATATTCTTTAGCTATAATAGCTAATATTACTCTCTATATTATAGCGTGCGATATTATAGCGAAGGTTTCTTAATAATTAAAGCCCTTACGTTATTAAAATCCTTAAGCTATAATACGTACTTTCCGTTTAATAATCTATTTATACTTATCGTATTTAGACTTTAGTACCTATTTAGCTGTAATCGGCCTATATCTAGATAGTAGTAACTTAACGAATTCGAAGACTCTACGGTTAAATATATTTATTAATTCTATAAGTCTAGTATCTAACTATTTATTAGTATTCGCGCCCCTTAGAGCTAATATTATCGTTATTAGATTAGAAAAGCTAGCCTTAATCGAATTATTAAGCTAATCGGACTTATTAATATTAGTTATTAAATTAATAGCGTTAGGACTAGTATCTAGACTTCTTTTAGTAAGTTATCGAGCTAGATTATTATACTTATACGCGATAACTAGGTTATCGAAATCTACTTATTCTCTATTCTAGGTAACTATACGTGTAATTTTCTTTTTAGTAAATATTCCCTTTAGCTACGACTTTAGTATATTAAGTAGTTTTTCCTCTAAGTCTTTAAGGATTCTTATATTAGACGAAATCTAGACTTTTCGAAATTTAAGTACCTATACTTTATATAAATATATACCTTAGTAACTAACTAATAAGCTAAATTCTCCTCGTAGAGTAAATTTACTAAGTAAATTAGTATTATTTATACGCGCTCTAACCTCTATAGGTACGTAAACTATTATACGGGAACCTAAAGTTCGTAAGTATATAATATTCGGATAAAAATCCTATCTTTTAGCTATAAGTATTTAGCTCTACTAACGTTCTATAGGACTAGAACTATAGCTATTAACTATTAGATTAATTAGTTAAGTAATAGCTTCTAAGATATATCCCTATAGGTATATTAGAATACTTTACTATATTATAGTTACCCTTATACGGATTACTAGCTCCTTTATAGCTCGTTTAGTACTACCGTTATATGCGTAGCTATAAGTAGGGGAGGGATCTACTTTCAAACTAATTCTATTCGTAAACTTAGTAATTATCCTAATCTATACGTCTATTCCGTTATCTATAATAATTAATTCCGGAATAGAATCGGTAATATTTATTATATACTAAATTATATTCTTAATTTCGTTACTAGCCTTCGACTTTTTATTTAAAATATAGATAAACTTTATTTTAGAAAAATTATCTATAATAACGAGAAAGTAACGTTCTCCTTTAAAAGTTTATATTAATATCTTAGTAACGTCGTAATATAATACCTAGCTAATTCGTTTAGCCCTCGTTCGTCTATCTTTTAGTCTAAACTTTAAGATCTTTAAGATCTCGTACGCCTTATATAGGCCTAAATCGTTAATATACGCTTTTATACTTAACTTATCTACTAATACTCCTTTAATAGACTATAGTATCTTTAAGAGAACCTTAGCACTTAGATATCCTAGTCGTTTATATATTAAGCGTAAGCGTTAACGTATACTTAATACTTACGTAAAGCTTTTAGGTATCGTTTAATATTAGTTCGTCTATTAGAATAATTAGATAAATACTAATCTTTTATATAGAGACTACTAGAACTAGCGTTTTTCTAATAGTAACGTATACTACGAGCGTCTTTTATAAGGGGACGCCTAGAACTAAAATTATTATTCCGGTAGTAATAATTATAACTACGAATATCTTTTAAGGGGGGATATTTAGAACTAACTTTATAGTCTTTTATAAGGTAACTATAATAACTAGATAATTTATAAGTAGTCCCCTTAGACGGGTTTAGAGAGACGGTCTCCTCTAGTATAGTATTACGGATAATAGGGGTATATAGGGGCTTCCTTACTATAGGTTCTCCGGAAGATATAACTCATATAAAAAACCCTTAACTTTCTATATTAATCTCGGAAATTAAGACGTCTTTAGTATTAAAAATACTATTACCTAGAATCTTACCTCTATTACGGTATAGAACTTCTCTACTAAAGATATAAATCGGAAATATTATAGTTAGTAAAATATCTTTAATACGTATAGAAATAATACTAGACGAAGTTTTAATATTAATAATAATATTTCTACGCTTTATAGTATAGATAGGTCCTCTACTTATAATTATACGTACTCGAGTCTCTTTAATAGTCCCTTTTTTAAACTATCGCTTATTATTTATAGAGTATATAGACGTACCTATATCGAATAGCTAATCTATTCTAGAATAGCTTAATAAGTAAGTAAATAGGTTATAGCTAATTACTTCTTTAAAATATTTCTTAGTATTAATAGGAAAAGAAGAAAGGGAAGACTTATTTATGATCTTTCGATATCTCTTAAACGTATAATTAGTTAATATTATCGTACTTATAACTCTTTTATAACTAGTTATATTCGCGCTTACGTTTACGTTACCTAATATAGTAGAAGACTTCTACTATTATTACTTACGTGCCTTAATTCGATAGTCGCGCTCTTTATAGCTAAGTCGGTTATAGTGTCTATATCGAATTATAGGTTATAAACCGGGTTTCTTCTAGTTATTCTAGCTAGTACTACTATTACGAGTGTTATTATTATTCTTATCGTTCGAACTAAACTTATTATTAGACTTCGAGTTATCTCTTTAGTCTAGTTTCTTTAGGTCTTTCGTAACTCTTTCTCGTTCCTAGAATAATTATACTAATAGTCTATAGTGCTCGTCTAAAGTCCTATCTAACTATACTATAATCCGCGTAGTAACTTACGTTTTAGTATTAAAAGTATCCTTCGCTACTATTAGTAGTAAAACGGTTCTAATCTTATTAGTGACTTTAGCTCTATAACGCTAAACCTCTAATTACTTCTAGTCGAAACGCGAAAGAAAAGTAATAAACTTTTTACCTTTCTTTATCGTATAAGTACTAACGTCTAATAGATCTTCTAATACTTAGAACTTAGTCTTCTAGCTATTACGGTTAAAACGATTAGATAACTTATTTTAGATATTAGAAATATTCGTATTATTAACTATAATTTATCTTATAATACTAGATATATTCTTTAATATTTCACCTCTTATAAGTAGATTATTTTACTTATCGAGATAACCGAAATTATTAGGCTTTAAACTAGTACGGATAATTACGGTATGGAAAGATAAGGCCTACGTACGCTAAGTACGGCTATTAGTTAGCTAATATTATTAGTTAAGTATTTACTTCTACTTAGAAAGATTAATTACTTAGTCTATACTAGTTATTATAGGCGACGGAATAAAGTCCTCTATAACGACTAAATATAAAGACGGGGATAATACTATATAAGCGGAAGGAGGTCGTTATATTATAGCAGGTGCACGAAAAAGACCGGGAAAACTCGGAATTATTAATTTTTTATTAGGAACTAGTTAGGATTATTAATATTTAGTGTTAGTAATTAATCTCTAATTAGAATTAGAATTAGAAACGGGAGAGGGGGAACGCGAGAATTCCGTTAGAGTTAACGGAGTTATAACTTAAGAGTTTAATTAAATAACTAAGTCTATAGCAGTATTAGGGGCGGTCAAACGGCGACGGCTACTACGATTCATTATTAGTTTCAGTAGTTATGTCGCTAATGGCTTTATAAGCCGGATTGCTAGCTTATAGTAAATAGGAGGAAGAAAAAAAAAATAATTAGAAATAAAAAGAATAAAAAAGTAAATATAGTATTACTTAGATTAAACTTAGTCTTATAATCTATTACTTAGTATAATAACGGAAGATAAATAAATTAATAGAATTAAACTTAGGAATTAAGTAAAAAGTTAGATGTTAGAGGAAGAAATAAGCTAGACTAGAAATAGACAGAAGTCCAGCATTTATAGGCTAGCCAGAACCAGGCTTCAGCCCAGGTCACGTGATCCACGCATTTCCGTCCTTCCTTACACCACTTCACCGAACGGCTTAGGGTTAGCCGAGTGCCAGAAATATTTAACACATAAGCTTCAAATCTCCAATCTCCATTTTTTTAATCGCATTATCTAGTCAAGATCTTTTGCGCCTGCCATTTTCGTTTCCGTCCTCCGCCCCCATTCCTCCTGTCCATATCATCTCCGTCTCCGGTGTTCTTGTTCATCTCTCCGACTATTGATACCCCGAGTCTCTCAATCCCGCCGGCTATCTGCAGCCCCCGCGACAAAAGCCCCTCTCTCCGATCTCCGGCCTCCGGGAGCGTCTCGGTGTTTTCTGCTGCCTCGATAGCATCGGTTGACGCGGCCTCATCTCCACCGGCCGCCTCGAACACCCCTTGGCTGAGCGAATGACGCCATCCGGGCCCTGGACACGGTGCACTCTCCCCGTGAGCTGCAGATCCAGTTGAAAGAAATTGGAGTCTCTGGCCCGTCGTGGACACCAACACAGGACGCCACGTCTCAAATCACTGCCGAAGCAACGACGGCACGGAAGTGACGACATCACAACAACGAGGACCTGACTTTTTCTCTGTCTTTTCCTATCAACACTACAGCCTCAACTCGAACGACAACACCTCTTGATCGTCGAGTCATATCCTCTCCGGTGCTGGTGCTGGGAGCTCGAACAAGGGCTGTCGTCATCGCCTTCTCCCTCACCTCCTTCACCCATCTACAACTTCACACCCATCCTTCGTCACAATGGGTGCCGCTTCAGCCATCGCCCTCCAGGGCCTGCGCATACTGAGTACGCCATGCCCACTGCAAATCCCCCGCATCCCCTTTCCGAACCGTCCCCCCTTACCCCCCACTAACCCTCCGTGTCCGTTTCTATCTAGGCCGCGCCTCTGACGACGATGCCGACCCGAGCGACGGCACCTCGCCGCAAAGCGAGGCGCTGTCGTCGTGGGCCATCTTCATCTCCATCACCCTGCTGATCGTGGCCTTCCTGACCAGCTACCTCCTCCAGGAGAAGAAGATCGAAGCCGTGCACGAAACCGTCATCTCCATCATCGCCGGCATGACCGTCGGCCTGCTGCTCCTCGTAACCCCCGGCGACTCGATCCGCAACATCATCAAATTCAGTCCACAGATCTTCTTCAACCTCTTACTGCCGCCGATCATCCTCTCGTCGGGCTACGAGCTGCACCAGGCGAACTTCTTCCGCAACATGGGCACCATCCTGACGTTTGCGTTCGCCGGCACCTTCCTGTCGGCCGTGGTCATCGGCGTGATCCTGTGGCTGTTCAGCATGCTGCCCGGCCCGACGAGCATGAGCTTTGTCGACGCCATCTCGGTCGGCGCCACGCTGTCGGCCACCGACCCCGTGACCATCCTCGCCATCTTCAACTCGTACAAGGTCGACCCCAAGCTGTACACCATCATCTTCGGCGAGTCGATCCTCAACGACGCTATCGCCATCGTCATCTTCGAGACCGCCCAGAAGTACAAGCACGGCGAGGCCGGCGCCCCGGGCTTCTTCAGCTTCTTCGAGGGCGTCGGCATCTTCCTGCTGGTGTTCTTTGGCTCGCTGCTCATCGGCGTCGTGGTCGGCGTCGGCACCGCGCTGCTGCTCAAGCTGACCTACATCCGCCGCTTCGCCAAGATTGAGAGCTGTCTGGTGGTGCTGATCGCCTACGCCACCTATTTCTTCTCCAACGGCCTGCACCTGTCGGGTATCGTGTCGCTGCTTTTCTGTGGCATCACCCTGAAGCATTACGCCTACTTCAACATGTCTCGCCGCACCCAGCTGACCACCAAGTACCTCTTCCAGGTCCTGGCCCAACTGTCGGAAAATTTCATCTTCATCTACCTCGGACTCGCCCTCTTCACCGACAACACCCTGATCTTCCAGCCGCCTCTGATTATCGTGACCGTGGCCGCCGTGTGTGCCGCGCGCTGGGTGGCAGTCTTCCCGCTCTCAAACATCATCAACCGAGTCATTCGCTACCGCGCAGCCAAGCGGGGAGCCCCCGTCACCGATGAGCTGCCTTATAGCTACCAGGCCATGCTGTTCTGGGCCGGTCTGCGCGGCGCCGTCGGCGTCGCCCTCGCAGCGCTGATGGACGGCGACAACGCGTCCGCCCTGCGCGCCACCGTGCTGCTGGTGGTCGTGCTGACGGTGATCATCTTCGGCGGCACGACGGCGCGCATGCTGGAGATCCTGGGCATCCAGACCGGCGTGGTCGACGAGATCGACAGCGACGACGAGTTCGACATTGAGACGCTGGGCAGCGGGCCGTACTACAAGCGCACCGGCACGGGCATCGGTTTCACGCCGCGCTCGGGCAACGGCAGCATGGCGCTGGGCGCACTCGACACGCGCACCGACCGCGCCCGGGCGCGCGCGGCGCGCGGCAGCTACGTGTCGGGCCACGCGTCGCCCAACCAGGACGCGCGGCGCGACCACCGTATCCGCAAGAACTCGCGCGGCGAGGAGCTGGGCGGCGACGACGAGCGCATGTCGGACGCCGGGCTGCGCGGTGGCAACCTGACCGACTCGGACTTTGGTAGTGACATTGACACGTCGGACCTGCCGCCGCCGGCCCGCCGGTCGCCGTCGCGCGGCAACGTGGCGTTCCTCAGCCCCGGCGGCGCCGGCCCCGCGATCGGCGGCAGCAGTGGCGGCGGCGGCGGCGGCGGCAGCGGTGCTGGCGGGCGTGTGGCGGCGCAGCGCACGAGCAGCTACAGCGCGGGGCTCTCCCCCGCGGGCCGCGAGTCGCCCGCCGAGTCCTCGGGCACCGGCACGCCGGGCGTCTCGGCATCGTCGGCGTTCCGGCAGCTGTTTATCGCGCAGGACCCCGCAGGGCTGCTGCGGCAGCTGGACGAGGACTACATCAAGCCCAAGCTGCTGTTGGACGGCGGCGGCGGGAGCGGGGCACCCTCGGGGCGGGGCGGCACCGGCGGGTCGAATGTGTAAGTGTGTAAGAACAGCGGGATGTAAAAGGCTGGGGGGGTGATGATTAGCTGGGAGTGGATCCTCTCACGTGTGTCTTTTCTGTTTGGTATGGCCGTCTTTTCTTCCATGTTTTCTAGAGACTTGCTTTATGTTGGCTTTTCGGTCTGTTTCTTGATGCTGTTTGTTCCGGGTATCGCTTAATTCCATGCTGGTTTACTCTCTGATAATCAACGTAGCCGTGGTCAGGGTCCAATGCCTTCCCATCTAACCTCTGCTGCTGCATTACCGACGATGATAAGCCTACCACGTCTAGCTTTTGCGAGCTGCAAGGTCGACAGGACGAGCCTGCATAGATTCCGATACTCACACTCCCGTTCTAATATTTGTCCATCGGCGGTGCGCGTAATATGTCGGATGACTGTTCTAAGAAGGTAGCCGTCATTCCAGCCTCCAACAGCATCCTCATCGAAGAGTCATTAACCCTAACTGCAATTCCTTAGGGTTGGCCCGGCAATTTGATAACGTGAAGATATCACACCTCCGCACCCACCACATCGACATCACCCGCAAGACCAACCACAGCAACAGCAACAACGACAACAACAACAACAACAGCACGCGCCCTTCTGTTTATCTGTATATCATTCATAAGGGCACTTACCATACACGTTTCTCAGGGGAGCAGGACGACCACTCCCCGGAAAGCTTGTTTGGCCTGGTGGTATAACGATGCAGGACGGGTGCGCTGCGACAATAGTTAGCAGTCCCTGTTCGAACTCCCACTGGGCCGGATCATCTTTTTTGGCTTTTTTTTTCTCTTTTTTCTTTTCCTTCTTCTTTTTTTTGCAGTGTGTTCGGGTACGTTGCCTTGAGTCTGTCTGACCCTCACACCTATGCACTGCCACCCTCTTTTCTGTCCCTACAAGGGGGCATGGTCGCATGGACTTGTCTCATTTGGTCACGGTTGCATCACCACCTCTGCGCACACGACCAATTATACGAGTGTGTACCTCACATCGGCTTCTGTCGCTATTAGGGTCTGGCTGGTTTCCTCGTTTGCCAGCGCACACCCGCATATCGAAGTCAGGCGGCACAGGGACATTGATTCACCAGACTTGATAGACAGAATGACGAGTAAATTTCCAACACATGTACATTGTTTAACCTTCTCTGATACAGACAACGCACAGTACCGCGGTCAGTGTCAAACCCGCGTGCATCTGACAGTGGGCAGCATCCTCTACTTCGCATTGGTGGTCTGAGCTTCTTGTGCGTCTGCCGCGTCGTTCTCGGCAAGCTGCGTGAGAATCTCTCTGGCCTCGTCAATATCGTCCAGTTCCCAAGGCTTCAGACCAAAGCTGAAGCAGAAGTTGGTCCATCCGCCGTATGATTTGCAGATTGCACGCTCAGCGTCCGTCAGGGGCGGCTCTGCTGAGAAGATTAGCACGTTATGACCAACATTCATGGTCACGCTCGCCGGGAAAATGAGACTCACGCAGGCCATCGGTTTCAGGCATCTTGAATGGTTTTTTGGGTCAACGGAAGATAACGTGGAAAACTTGGCTCAGTAAATAGAAAGTGTCTCGTTTCTTTATATCTGAGAGTAGCACAGATGAGAGAATATTCTGAGAGGAGTTTAGTTTGCAACTGCGGAAATGTTAACTCTCTATCACTGGCCGCCAAACCCTAGCGCTGGGACACAGCATCTGTTGGCTGACTGATGAGGAAAATGGATAAGTTGATGGAAATGAACTTGATAATTGAACATCTGCATAAAAAGTTAGATGTAAGAGGAAGAAAATTGGCTAGACTAGAAATGGATAGAAGTCCAATATTTATAGGCTAGCCAGAACCAGGCTTCAGCCTACCGGTCACGTGATCCACGCATTTCCGTCCTTCCTATTTACACGCCCCTCGGACGTAAATACGTTCCTAATATACGCCCCTCGGAATAAATAATATAGGATTACTATTATTAGGAAAAAAAACTTTAGTAGAGGAAGAAAATCTTATTAAAAAAAAACTTTAATATAGGAAGCGTAGGAAAGAAAATATATAAAAACCTAAAAACCTTTAGAAAGGAAAAAAAAAAACGTATTTTATTTTATTAGAGTACTTCGAAATCGGTTATAAAGCTAGAAACTAAGTAGCTTAGTTAAGATATTAGCTATTTATTCCGTATTTAGAATATATTTAACGGATAAAAACTTAGAACGAACGGATTCCCGAATTAGATAAAATTTCAGGTATATATACTTACTCTTATTATAGAATCTCGGGTTATTAATAAGCTTAAGAGCACTAGTATTATCGACACGTAGATGGATATTATAGGAGCGATTAATTTTATATAGGAAATTACGTAGCTATAAAGCTTCCTTAGTTACTATATTTACTACTACGTATTCGGCTTCGATAGTCGATTAGGTAATAACTACTTACTTTCTACTTACCTAAGTAACCGGACCGCCTTAGATTAAGAGAACCTATCCTATAATAAAGCGACTATTTAGTATCGAGTTATAACTAGTATTAGAAAAACTAACTATTAAGATAGGGGAAAGATCCAGCTTAAGGGGTCTCTAATATCTTAAGGATAAATTTACTATTACCGATAAGTATCTAACGATCCGCCTTAGTAATACTAATAAAGGAATAGTTATATAATTAGTAAATACTACGTAGTAGTAAATAGAAAATGCTAAATTAGGTCTCGTTATCGTTATTATATAGATAAGTTAACTAATTAGGGATCGATATCTATCTATATTAATAGTAGAAAGCCTTTCGCTATCTAAAGTAGTTAAGTTAATACCGGATATCGGAATAGATACTAGTCGTATTATAGAGATATTAAATCCTACGTTTACTATAATCGCTTCTATATATTATATCTAGTATATAGAATAGGAGTTAAAGTTAATACCGATTACTACTCTTAGTAACGACCGTAGCTTACCTATTAGGTCTACTTTTAAATACTCTTAGAGTTCTAGTTTAAAATTAGTTAGTATATCCTCTTTCTATCTAAAGTATAGAACGTTATCGATATATATAACTAGAATTATACCGTCTTTTTATTAGTAAAATAACGCTTTATTAGTTTATAGTCTTATAAAACCTATACGTAAAAGTATATTATATAGTCTTAGCTACTACTATCGGTTAGCTTATTTTAGACCGTATAATACTCGTTTTAGATAAATAAACGATTTCTCTATCTAACTTAAGTTATAGACGAAATCCGGGTTACGTCGTCTAATTTCGTATATTAATTAAATTATTCCTTCGTATTATCGTATATATACCTCCTCTTCTAGGAGTCCGTATAAGAAAGCTACTATAACGTCTAACTATCGTACGGCTAAATATTCTTTAGTTATAATAGCTAATATTACTCTCTACGTCGTAGCGTACGATATTACGGCGAAGGTTTCTTAATAATCGAAGCCCTTACGCTATTAAAATCTACGGGCTATAATACGTGCTTTCCGTTTAATAATCTATCTATACTTATCGTATTTAGACTTTAGTACTTATTTAGCCGTAATCGGCTTATATCTAGATAGTAGTAACTTAATAAATTCGAAGACTCTATAGTTAAATATATTTATTAATTCTATAAGTCTAGTATCTAACTATTCGTTAGTATTCGCGCCCCTTAGAGCTAATATTATCGTTATTAGATTAGAAAAGCTAGCTCGAATTATTAAGTTAATCGGAATCGTTAATATAAGTCGTTAAATTAATAGCGTTAGGACTAGTATCTAGACTTCTTTTAGTAAGTTATCGAGCTAGATTATTATTCTTATACGCGATAACTAGGTTATCGAAATCTACTTATTCTCTATTCTAAGTAACTATACGTATAATCTTCTTTTTAGTAAATATTCCCTTTAGCTACGACTTTAGTATATTAGGTAGTTTTTCCTCTAAGTCTTTAAGGATTCTTATATTAGATAAAATCTAGACTTTTCGAAATTTAAGTACTTATACTTTATATAAATATATACCTTAGTAACTAACTAATAGGCTAAATTCTCCTCGTAGAATAAATTTACTAGGTAAATTAGTATTATTTACGCGCGCTCTAACCTCTATAGGTATATAAATAATTATATAGGAACCTAAAGTTTATAGGTATATAATATTTAGCTAAAAATCCTATTTAGCTATAGGTATCTAGCTTTACTATCGTTCCGTAGGATTAGAACCGTAGCTATTAACCGTTAAATTAATTAGTTAAGTAATAGCTTCTAAGATATATCCCTATAGGTATATCGGAATACTTTACTATATTATAGTTACCTTTATACGGATTATTAGTTCCTTTATAGCTTATTTAGTACTACCGTTATATACGTAGCTATAAGTAAGGGAGGGATTAACTTTCGAACTAATTCGGTTCGTAAACTTAGTAATTATCTTAATCTATACGTCCGTCCCGTTATCTATAATAATTAACTCCGGAATAGAATCGGTAATATTTATTATATATTAAATTATATTCTTAATTTCGTTACTGGCTTTTAACTTTTTATCTAGAATATAAATAAACTTTATTTTAGAAAAATTATCTATAATAACGAGAAAGTAGCGCTCGCCTTTAAAGGTTTATACTAATATCTTAGTAATATCGTAATATAATACTTATCTAATACGTTTAGCCCTTATTCGCCTATCTTTTAGCCTAAACTTCGAGATCTTCGAGATCTCGTACGCCTTATATAGGCCTAAATTATTAATATACGTTTTTATACTTAACTTATCTACTAAAGCTCCTTTAATAGACTATAGTATCTTTAGGAGAACCTCGGCGCTTAGATATCCTAGTCGTTTATATATTAGGCGTAAGCGTTAACGTATACTTAATACTTACGTAAAGCTTTTAGGTATCGATTAATATTAGTTCGTCTATTAGAATAATCGGACGAATGCTAGTCTTTTATATAGAGACTACTAGAACTAGCGTTTTTCTAGTAGTAACGCATACCACGAGCGTCTTTTATAGGGGGACGCCTAGAACTAACTCTATAGTCTTTTATAGGGTGACTATGATAACTAGATAATTTATAAGTAGTCTCCTCAGACGGTTTTAGAGAGACGGTCTCCTCTAATATAGAATTACGGATAATAGGAGCATATACGGGCTTCTAGATAATAGGTTTACTAGAGGTTATAACTTATATAAAGAACCTACGGTTTTCTACGTTAATTTCTAAAATTAAGACGTCTTTAGTATTAAAAATACTATTACTTAGAATCTTACCTTTATTACGGTATAGAACCTTACTACTAAAGATATAAATCGGAAATATTATAGTTAGTAAAATATCTTTAATATATATAGAAATAATACTAGATAAAGTCTTAATATTAATAATAACGTTTCTACGTTTTATAGTATAGATAGGTCCTCTGCCTATAATTATACGTATACGAGTCTCTTTAATAGTCCCTTTCTTGAACTATCGCTTATCGTTTATAGAGTATATAGACGTACCTATATCGAATAGCTAATCTATTCTAGAATAGCTTAATAAGTAGGTAAATAGGTTATAGCTAATTACTTCTTTAAAATATTCTATAGTATTAATAAGTAAAGAAGAAAGGGAAGACTTACTTATAGTCTTTCGACGTCTCTCTAACGTATTATCGGTTAATACTATCGTACTTATAACTCTTTTATAACTAGTTATATTCGCGCTTACGTTTACGTTACCTAATATAGTAGAAGACTTCTACTATTATTACTTACGTGCCTTAATTCGATAGTCGCGCTCTTTATAGCCTAGTCGGTTATAATATCTATATTAAATTATAGGTTATAAACCGGGTTTCTTCTAGTTACTCTAGCTAGTACTACTATTACGGGTATTATTATTATTATTTATACCCTACTTATTATCGGACTTTAAATTATCTCTACGGTCTAACTTCTTTAGGTCCTTCGTAACCCTTTCGCGTTCCTAGAATAACTATACTAATTATCTATAGTATTCGTTAGAAGTCCTATCTAACTATACTACGATACGCGTAGTAACTTACGTTTTAGTATTAAAGGTATCTTTCGCTACTATTAGTAGTAGTACGGTCTTAATCTTATCGGTAATTTTAGCTCTATAACGCTAGACTTCTAGTTATTTTTAGTTAAAGCGCGAAAGAAAAGTAATAAACTTTTTACCCTTCTTTATTATATATATACTAATATCTAATAGATCTTCTAATACTTAGAATTTAGTCTTCTAGCTATTATAGTTAAAGCGATTAGATAACTTATTCTAGATATTAGAAATATTTATATTATTAACTATAATTTATCTTATAATACTAGATATATTCTTTAGTATTTTACTTCTTACGAGTAGATCGTTTTACTTATTAAGATAACCGAAATTATTAGGCTTTAAGCTAATACGGATAATTATAGTACGAAAAGATAGGGCCTAAGTACGCTAAGTACGGCTATCTATTAGCTAGTATTATTAATTAAGTATCTACTTCTATTTAGAAAGGTCGATTACCTAGTCTATACTAGTTATTACGGGCGACGGAATAAAATCTTCTATAATAATAGATTATATCGGCGGGGATAATACTATATAGGCGGAAGGAGGTCGGTTCGTTATAGTAGGTACACGAAAAAGGCCGGGAAAACTCGGAATTATAGACTTTCTATTAGGAACTAGTTGAGATTGTTAGGGAATAGTATCAGCAATTAGTCTTAGATCAGAGTCGGAGACGGGAGAGGGGGAACGCGAGAATTCCGTTAAAGTTGACGGAGTCGACACTTGGGAGTGTTGATGAGTAACTAAGTTAGTGACTGCGTTGGGGGCTGTTAAACGGCGACGGCCACTAGAATTCATCATTGGTTTGCAATCCTTGCAACACCAACGGCTTCACAGGCCAATTGTTGGCTTGTGGAAAAACAGGAAGAAGAAGAGGAAGAAAAAAAAATTGTTTAGAACAAAAGGAAACAAAAGACAAATCAACTGTCTGGTTTAGAGAGAGATTGGTCTCATAATCTGTTGGCTGACTGATGAGGAAAATGGATAAGTTGATGGAAATGAACTTGATAATTGAACATCTGCATAAAAAGTTAGATGTAAGAGGAAGAAAATTGGCTAGACTAGAAATGGACAGAAGTCCAACATTTATAGGCTAGCCAGAACCAGGCTTCAGCCTACCGGTCACGTGATCCACGCATTTCCGTCCTTCCTATTTACAGCATCACGTGGAACATTGCCCGGGTTATACCCTAGTTTCAGCTTGTACCGTGAAACTGAACCGCATATTCGCGGCTGTGCTGGGCTGGCCGATCTTCTGCCAACTACATCCACCCAACGGCCCAACAACTCGTCAAGGACATCCGGAAGCACATCTGCTGAATCGACATTCTGATATATATTTCCGGTCTTTGAGAATCCCGCAACAAGCCTCCTATATATGAAGCCATCTTCGCCGGGGGATGGAATCGTCAGTTGAATCTATCGCCATGGACTCCCACACACGACCCGCCAACGGGGACGGCCGCGGCTCCAAGCCCGCGGCGCCCGACCCGACCACCGAAGTGTCGCCGCTGCTGTCGCCGGCCGGCTCGGAATACGACGACGACGACGAGGTCTCGACCAACTCCAGCGCGACGCGCGGCCTGCTCGGGCGGTCGCTGACCAACGGCTCGGTGCCATCCGCGGCGATCTACAACCACGACGCCGACGACCACCTGCACGAGACGAAGAGCGTGTGGTATCTGATCCTGCTGACGATCAGCATCGGAGGCCTGCAGATTGCGTGGTCGGTCGAGCTGTCGAACGGCTCGCCGTACCTGATGTCGCTGGGGCTGAGCAAGTCGCTGATGTCGCTCGTGTGGATTGCCGGCCCGCTGACCGGCACGCTGGTGCAGCCGTACGTCGGCATGCTCAGCGATAACTGCCGTGTGTCGTGGGGCAAGCGCAAGCCGTTCATGCTGGGCGGCACCGCGGCCACCGTGGTGTCGCTGCTGTTTCTGGCGTGGACGCGCGAGATTGTCGGCGGCGCGCTGGCGCTGTTCGGCGCCGATCCGCAGTCGGCCGGCGTCAAGACCACGGTGATTGTGGCGGCGGTGCTGGGCGTGTACATCCTCGACTTTTCCATCAATACTGTGCAGGCGGCCATTCGTGCGTTTATTGTGGACTGTGCGCCGTCGCACCAGCAGGAGGCGGCCAATGCGATGGCGAGCCGGATTGTCGGTATTGGCAACATTATCGGCTACATGGCCGGATACGCGAACCTGCCGGCGGTCATGTGGTACTTGGGTGACACCCAGTTCAAGGATCTCTGTGCGATTGCTGGTATTGCGCTGTCGGCCACGGTGATTCTCAGCTGCCTGACCATCAAGGAACAGGACCCCAACCTCGCCGACCGCGCCCATCGCCACGGAGCCGTGCCCAAGAAGAAGAACGTCCCGGGTGTCATCGGCTTCTTCATGCAGATTCTCACCTCTATCCGCCGTCTCCCGCCCCAGATCAAGCGCGTGTGCATCGTGCAGTTCTTCGCATGGATCGGCTTCTTCCCCTTCCTGTTCTACACATCCTCGTTCATCGGCGACCTGTACGTGCAGCCGTTCCTGCGCGCGAACCCCAACCTCTCGCCCGGCGAGATTGACGACCTGTACGAGGAGGCCACGCGCGTCGGCACCCTCGCGCTGTTCATCAACTCGGTGGTGTCACTGCTGACCAACGTGTTCCTGCCGTTCTTCATCGCGCCGACCTACGACACGCAGAACACCGCCGCCGAGCCCGGGAGGCCGCCGGCCGACCCCGCCAAGCGGCCCTGGCTGGAGCGGCTGCATATCCGCGGGTTCACGCTGAAGCGCGCGTGGCTGATCTCGATGCTGGTGTTCGCGGCGGCCATGTTCTGCACGCTGTTCGTGCGGTCGGTGGTGGTCGCGTCGACGCTGATCGGCATCATCGGCTTCACGTGGGCGCTGTCGCTGTGGGCGCCGTGGGCCATCATCAGCGGGGAGATCAGCCACCGCGACGCGCTCATCCGCGCGCGCCGCCGCCGCCACCGCCAAAACCACCACCACCGCCGCGACGAGCCCGAGGAAGAGGAGGAGGAGGAGGAGCGCGACGAGGCCGGAGTCATCCTCGGCATCCACAACATGGCGATCGCGGCGCCGCAGATCATCGCCACCGTCGGGTCCAGCATCATCTTCCGCATCTGGCAGAAGCCGCGCGGGACCCCCGGCGACTTTAGCATGTCGATTGTGTTTGCGCTGGCGGGCGCCGCGGTGTTTGTGGCGTCGTTCTTTGTGCGCGGCATCAGCGATCACGTCGGTGATGCCGGCCCGGCGAAGACGGCTGCGACGTCGGCCGGCGCCGTGGAGAACGGAGACGGCGCCGATCGCGCGGCGTTGTTGGGTGGCGAGGGGCGCTCGTGATCCCCTCTGCATTGCTTTGCCTTTGGGGTTCCTTGTCTTACGGTGTTTTCTACATCTTCATTTCCTTACTCGTGTTGATCTTGAGGCTTTACCCTCGTTTTCTTCATGCTCGGGTTTCATTTGTGTGCTATCTTATGAGTGGCTCGGATGACAGCTGCTTTTCTATCTCGTTTTCTATCTTGTTACGATACTTACTCTTCATGTACACATGTTCTTTCACTGGTGGGCGGTGGTCTTTTCCGGTTGGAGGCGTTTTGACTGGTTTCCTTTTTATTTTATTTTTGTTTATTCTAGAATATGCGAACTTGTTCTTTTCATCCATGCATTGAGCCTTCGCCGAACTGTTGTCTGCAGTTCACCCATATGTTCATGGTCGTGGAGAAAGCAGATCCAAACCCGGAAGAGAGAAAGGGTGGCTGCTTTGTGTTCTGGAGTGCAGGTTCCCTCTCAGCGTGCTATATGAAGCGTGCTATAGCCGCATGTACTGTATTTGTGCTGCGGGATATTGACGAGGGTCGACTCGGAACGCAGGGGGTGGAAGAAAGAAAGAAAGAAAAGCTGTGCTGGTAATATCGGAGGAGAGAGAATCGAGCTGCTGAGACGCGGAGACCGGCTAAATCAGGGAGCGGCGCAATCAATATCGGTGGCGATGGGGAGGATAATAGCCGTTTTGTGTTGGATTCGGCTGGCTGTTTCTGGTGTTTTCCCCTCTCAAAGACATGAATGACGGACGGTGTTGCCTGCGAGGTGAGTGAAGTCGAGATGTCAACAGATGAACCATGGCTTACTAGAAGAGACCAGGATGGCACCAGTACTGGGACCGGGTGTATTACTGACAGAGACTACCCCAAGCCACCACGGAACACAGCTCCATTCCCCACTACAATCCCCGGAAATACCTGGTCCTGCGGATGACCATAATCCGTCCCTGCACTATGCACTATCTGCGCCGCGTTTGGGTGAGAGCAGCACATTCTCATGGGTTCTCTCGTGATGGAAGCGGAAGGGTGAGGTGGGGGGGGTTTATATAGGCGAGGTGAGAAGTGCATATATAGTTTGGCGGGATTCCGTGATATTTCCCGCGGGTTAGTACTCTCTCTTGCCTTTCTCTCTCGCTCACCCTTCTGTCTCTCATCTCTCAACCTCCCAGACTTTGGCGTGTTGTTGTTCTCCTCTCTCAGTCGGCATCTCCCTCCACCAGCCACCTTCAGCCAGTAACATCCCAACCATGCGGACAGCAAGCCTCTTCTACCTGGCCTCGCCAGCGGCGGCCGCGGTGCTCTGGGACGGGCGCTTCAACGACTTCACCAGCGCGACCGACCTGAACCGGTGGTCGTGGTCGAGCCAGGTGGGCCCGTACCAGTACTACATCCACGGGTCGGGGGCGGTCGAGTCGTACGTGAACCTGTCGCCGGAGTACAAGAACCCGGGCGACAGCGCGTCGCGGCAGGGCGCCAAGATCACGCTGGACTCGACGGCGTACTGGAACGGCCAGACGATGCGGCGCACGGAGCTGATCCCGCAGACCACGGCGGGCATTGCGCGCGGCAAGGTGGCGTACCACTTCAGCATCATGCGCAAGGCCCAGAACGCGCCGAGTGTCAACAAGGAGCACCAGATCTGCTTCTTCGAGTCGCACTTCACCGAGCTCAAGTACGGCTGGGTGTCGGGCGAGCAGGGCACCGAGAACCCCAACCTGCAGTTCATGGTGCAGCAGCGCAGCCTGTGGACGTCGCTGTGGGAGCCGGATGTCTGGCACAACGTTGCGTACGAGATTGTGAGTGCTGGCGATGCTTTGCCGAGGAAACTGGCTGTTCGGTCTGTGCGTGATACTAACCTAAGTCCCAAACCCCCGCTCACTAGGACTTCGGCGCGAACACCGTCGGCTTCTGGCACTCCGAGGGCAACGAGACCCTCACGCAGGTGGTGGCGCCGGTGTCGGCGTCGACATCCTCCAACGGCGCCGACTGGCACCTGGGCGTGCTGGAGCTTCCCCGCAGCGGATACCCCAACACCGTCGAAGACTACTACTTCTCGGGAGTGTATATCGAGGACGGCCCCGTCACCACGTCGGTTGCCGGACCAGGTACGTCACGTCACTGATCACCAACCCCAGCCGTGATTGGAGGCACCAGAATTTCCGCGGACGGCGCGACTGACGATCTTCCTGCAGCATAATCGATTCCTGCAGCGGGCTGAAGCCAGGCGAGACACAGCTTTGGTGGGTGTTAGTGGTATCAGGGGGAGGGGAAGGTTGGAGCCGGAAAGCCAAGACACGGGGTGGAAACTGCAAAATCCCGCGGACTCCGGACGAGACATCTTTACGAGTCCATATAGAGCCCGCTCGTCCCGCTCAACTTTGGGGGTTCGAAGCTTTGATCGCATTAGTCTTAGGATAAACAAACGAGTTATCCCTTTCAGGGAAGCTTCTGTGAACGATGTGATGTTAGTGATTCCGGACTCTGAACCTTACCTCTCTATTTATGTCTATCGAATCTGTGTGAAGCTGGTGATGTTTCCAGTTTAACCCTAACGTAACAACCCTAGTAAACCCTAAGACCCACATCCGCCCGGGATCCATCGTCTGGCGGCGGCGGTGGCTTCCTTGTTTTGAGTTTGGCCTTTTTTTTTTTTCCCGCACATGTTCGAGACTTCGCAGAAGGAACCGCTAACATGAAAATAAAGAAAAACGTGAACATTCTCCGAACAACCAGCCAATGGAGTAATTTTGAACAGCTCCATCGAACTTTTGGCCCCAAACTTTTGTGGGTGGGCCGTACGTAACCCGAAGAATCGCCGGCCGTCGGGCTTGATTGCTCCTTCCCAGATTCTCATGTTCACGTTTGCACCTTCCGCGCTTCAGGACGAGAGAAAAGAAGGGAAGGAACAAAGGACGGAAGCTGCCCCTGTTGAACTGATATCGGGTGGCATGACATGGTCTTAGATTGTGGTCCTTGGAACCACTGCACGTGAGATGAAATGGATTGCATGGCCTGCTTCCGCTGAAACTGATTGTACTGTTGTCTTTGTGTAAGTGTGTGTGCAAACAAAATTGACAGCGCTAACCGATACTTGCACCGTAAACTTGGCAATGCTTCCCAGGCGAATTTGGTAATTCTGGTGCCTAATCGGGGGGGTTGGTCAGGGGGTTGGAGCCAGGAATGGGACAGCCCAGCACAGCCAGAACGGGCGACTTGCTACAAGTACCGAGCATTATAGTGCTTGCAGGGCCTGCGAAGTGGTCTATGTCAGTACCCGTATGCAGTTAAACGGTATACTGAACTTGAAGCAGCACCTTCCGTGCCTTGTTCCTGGTACCTGTATTGTGTTTCCTTCCCTTTTGCCCCCTTCTCAGGCCGTTCGTCCCTTCCCCCTGAAAGAGGATAAGCTAGTGTGGTCTGTCCATCTCCTTCCTTGTTCCAATTTTCAATTGTGTGGAAGGGCCAAAAAAACCAAGCCGCTGCTGATCCTGACCTGTTCTTTCCTTTTCCTCTCTTCGTTCCTTCTTCATTCCTCTCTCCCCTTTTCCTCTTCCTTCCTCGTTTCTTCTTTTCTCCGGTTTACTCCAGATTACCTCTCCCCCCCGGTATGTGCATATGTGTCTCTCTTAAGCTGATCTCGTTCCTTCCCATCTCCTGATTTCTTAATAAGGCCCGGGCCTCCCCAACCCAGACCTCGTTATCTTCATCTCCATCTTTCTCTCCCGTCTTCCTCTCTTCTTCACTCCTCTTGCATCTTCTTCCCTCCTCCACTCTATATCTCTGATCTCCTCATCGCTTCGCAGTACTCATCCTCTATCTCTCTAAATATAGACACAATCAAGCTCTCCGTCCCGCTATCTAGCGGCTGTTCTTCATCATGTCTCTCGATCCGAAGTCTTTAGACTTCACATTCATTCCCACTCCTCCTCCCAGCAAGCCCACAATTGAAAAGGGCGAGGATGTGGGCGTTCCGCTGACCAAGGTAAGCAAGCTGTGGTGATGTTTCCATGAAGATGTTCAGTTCTGTTCCCCAATGGCCAATCTGGAGAGAGAGAGAGGGAGAGAGACAGCTGGCTTCAAAGCTTGAGCCCCTGAGCCGATGACAAACTCCAAGGTGGGGTGGCTCGATAGTGAGCCTTGGAGGGGGGAATATGACGGCGTGAGAACAAAGAAGCTGCTGAAAAATCCACCAAGAAATGAATTGGCTGTGCGAAGTTCCAACTATCACCATCACTCGGTGAGTTGGAATGGAAACACAGCCAGATCCTTTCTGAGAGCTTGCGATACCAATCACACACTCACACACACACTCACACACACCGTTTGGCCTCACCGCATCTTTTTTTTTTTTCCTCTCCTGCGAGGTGTGGTTGCTTCGCTGGTCTTCTGGCCCCCAGCCAGCCCAATTGAGTCTGCTCCCTAATCTCCTAATCCCCCCCCCCCCCCCCCCCCCCCCC
>LNGK01000018.1:75285-90310 GCA_001510575.1 Knoxdaviesia capensis | reverse complement strand
CCTCCCCCCACATTTCGAGAGGTCTGGCCAATCTTGTGCTGTGGCCAACTCTTCAGCCAATTGGAGGTACTTGACGGGCTACTTGGAACCCTGACCTGGTGTGTGGTTCTTGTTTTTGTGCCCCTTATCCAAGCCCTGTCATTCGGCGGCAGTTTCCCCATTGTTCCCTTATCAGTACCATCGGGAGCTTGTTCCTTATCTGAACCCCAGAACCCTACTGAGCTGTTTTCCGCGTTTGTTTCCCTGTCACATCACGCACATTCTGTACAGCGTGGGCGTGGCGTGCCTCACCTATCTATCATCTTGTGTGCCCTCAATCTAACCACCGCCCTGACTTTTTTCTTCTTCTTGTCTCGCATATAGTCCCCTACTATTCCAAATGCTCCCCTCCCCGCCGATGGAGCTGGCACCGAATCCTTCTCATTCATTGGACTCCTCTCCGTCTTGGCCCTGGTCCCCTACTATATGGCCTGGAAGGTTGGCGGTGGCCTGAAGACTGCACTCTTCTTCGCTCTCTTCACCACAATTCCTCTGCTGTGCGGCTGGTATGTGGTTTTCTCGTCCATCAGCCCTCGCAAGAACGAAAAGGTCAAGCTTCCCGGACGCCCCATTGAATACTACCTCACCTTCAAGAAGGAGGCCGACCGTGCCAAGTACCATGGCAAGAACAAGATCCCCATGGAGACCTTCCTGGAGATGTTCTTTGACGGTGATGTCGAGTTCAACCACGACTGCCTCGAGGTGATGGAGTACCGCCATGACTGGGCCAGCTACCGCTTCACCCTGGGCATGTTCCGCCACGTGCTTCTCGGCCTTGTTCCTGAGGCCATCATGCACACTCGCTCGCAGGATGAGGAGCAGGTCCGCGACCACTACGACCGCGGTGACGACTTCTACGGCTGGTTCCTCGGCCCGCGCATGGTGTACACTTCCGGAATCATCAGCAACACCGAGGTCGAGGAGACTCTCGAGCAGCTTCAGGACAACAAGATGGCCGTCATTTGCGAGAAGATCGACCTCCAGAAGGGCGAGACCCTCCTCGACATTGGCTGCGGTTGGGGTACTCTCGCTCGCTATGCTTCGCAGAACTTTGGCGCTCACGCTACCGGTGTCACCCTTGGCCGCAACCAGACTGCCTGGGGCAATGCCTCGCTCCGCAAGATTGGCATTCCCGAGGAGCAGAGCAAGATTCTATGCATGGACTACCGCGATATTCCGGTTCCCGAGGGTGGCTACAAGAAGATTACCTGCGTTGAGATGGCCGAGCACGTCGGCATCCGTCACTTCACCGGCTTCCTGAACCAGGTCTACAACATGCTTGATGACGATGGTGTTCTGTTCCTGCAGTGCGCCGGTCTTCGCCGCGCTTGGCAGTACGAGGACCTCCAGTGGGGTATCTTCATGAACAAATACGTCTTCCCGGGTGCCGACGCCTCGACCCCTCTCGGCTTCTACATCAGCTCGCTGGAGTCTGCTGGATTTGAGGTCAAGAGCGTTGATACCATTGGTGTGCACTACTCGGCCACTCTGTGGCGCTGGTACCGGAACTGGCTTGGCAACAAGGAGCTTGTCGAGGCCAAGTACGGAAAGCGCTGGTACCGCGTAAGTTCTCTCTCTCTCTTTCTCCATCAAATTCCCCCCTTTTCTCGTTTCTCTTTTGCTAACCTAATCATTCCATGACTACTCAGATCTGGGAGTACTTCCTTGCCTACTCGACCATTGTCTCTCGCCAGGGTGGTGCCACTTGCTACCAGATGGTTGCTGTTAAGAACCTGAACTCGACTCACCGTATCAATGGCGTCAAGACCCAGCACGGCCTTCTCGGCTCGATCGCTGCTTCGGGTGCTGATGTCAAGGGCTGGGTCAAGGCCAACACTATCACCAAGCCGAGCGATCTTCTTAAGTAAACGACACACTCTGGCTGGGTCAGTGGATCAGTAGTGAGCCGCGACAATCATCCTCCTCTACTCCGTCTTCCTGCCACCCAACGCCTGTCGAAACCAACCTCTGTGAGGCTTATTAATGTCAAGATTGGGTCGTGAAGATGTGTGGTGTATGAACTATCGCCTGGCGTAATGACGTTGTGGTTGGTGTTGGAGACTCGGTGGAAGGGATTCTCTCTCTCTATGTGGGTAAAAGCAAAAGAGGCCGTGGTTGTGCTCCAATTTCCCCCGGAGCTCAAACCTCTTCTCCTGGCTCTCTTTTCTTTTTACGTATTAAGATTTTACATACATCTCTGGCAGGTGTTGACTGTCCACCTTGGCTGGGATGGCTGGAGGGGAATCTTGGCTTTTCTTTTTGTCGAGTTTTCGTCCATGATGGAGGGGGACTCGGCAGGCTGTTCTCTTTTTTTTCTGTGTGCTTTAATGATGATGCTAGGGTATAACGGACATGGTCTCGGACGCTTATAGAGAGAGAATGAGATGGAGGAGAGACAATCTGAAGAATCTTTTCTGGTGCTTCTTACCTGTCGTGCCTGTGGGTGAGGGGATGCATGTCTGATGGCTGAGTGCACAGGGCGGGGACACGAGGCGTCGTCCGACACACGTGCAAGGGATGTCTCACAGGATGAAGGGGGCAAGATGACAACAACTCGAACGCCTGTGCAATGGACCACCGCGGAAGAGAACGGACCACAATCGAGAGAGGGGGGAGAGTGTGTGAGACAAAACGGCGGAATGGAATATGCAGGGATGGCTATGCCGGGCATAGTGTGGGTGTGGCGTCCGCGCACGTGAGAGAGTTTATCACCTATCTCAAGAGATCTCTTATGCTGGGGGTTATCTTCCCGTCGTGCATGTCTCAAGATACCACAGGCTGGCCTTATTCTCTCGATCTTGGGGGTCCTGGGTATGTACGCATGGGCAGCGCGGGACCTAAACGACCACTGATATCGCGAGTTGGAATAGGACTCTGGATACGCGCTTTCCCGCATCGTGCTTTATCTACCGGTGAATTGCGGCGGTCCGGGCGTGTCCCGTCCCACTTGGGCCTCCTCTCTGCTTCGGCCAACCACACCGCCATGAGAAGCACGGAGCCATGCGTTTATGGAGAATGACTTAAGAACAGCCATACTGGGGACGATATGGAACGGTGTAGGTCAGGCTTCCAGTAAACCTGGACGGTAGGTCCTGGATTCAGCTTCTTCGAAAGTACATGCTGGCAAATATGTCCAGAGATGACAGCCAGTCACTCTGGAGGCACAGACTGCCCGCTTGCCTGCACTACTCTCCCGGTATCGCCCAGGACAGACATCCTGCGCCGGTATGACACAAGACACCGTACACGGCCCGGCTAGGATAGTGCCCTGCCAGCATCTGGGCCCCCGAATAGAATAAATGTTGTAATTCGTATTGGTAGGGCGGGCACTTTGCAACTTAGCGGAAGCTGGGCAAAGGTTACCTATCTAGTGTCGTGGAGTTTCTCGGGGAAAGTTAGCAAGCAGGCCAAAGAAGGAGAAGCGGATGTTTTGTATGTCAAGAAACAGGATCATAGACGCATCCCAGCAATAGAGTGAATCACTTCCTGCAACTCTGGTCTGAGTGCACCAACACCCTACCACGACGTCCATGTCCCGGCTCTGGCGGAGGTATCCCCGATGTGGTTGCATTATTTCCAGTCGAAAGGCGGACTTTGGCTCGATCTGAATGTCTGCGAGGTGCTGGGATAACTCTCGGCACTTAGCTTCCCCTTCACTGCGAACCGAAGACTTCGAAAGCCCCGAGGGGGGCGCCTTTCGCCGCGCCCAGCCTGACTCATAAGAAGACAAAAAAAACAGAAGAGAAAGGTGCCACAGACGTCTAAGGGTGCTGCTTCCCCGTTCATCTCCGTCGGACGCGCCGGGTGCACGGTAAGTATAACCCTAACCCTAGGCTAAACTAACGACCCTCTACTCAAGTGTTTATCCATACATATACTGGCCACGCACAGGAAATCATATCGGGGCAAACCGCGGACTCTTCGTCTACTACATCAGTTTTTATCTTGTTTTTGCTGAATATCCCAAAACGCGGTCTTATATCCTCACCATTCCGGGAAGCCCTGAGAGAATCTTCCAAGGGCCCTCACCTTGTCCAACCCCCCCTTACTGCGCTGCCAGCAGATCCTCGTTGGCGCTGCTGCGAGCGTTGCTCACTTCTGTGAGCAGAAACCAGAAAACTTGGGTGTTGCGGCATCAGCAGGCCCGTTGCCTCAAATCTTCGAGGATGGTATGTGTTTGTTTCCCCCTCTTCTACATGCATACCTTGCCTACTCCCGGGTCGGTAAACTTAGTGCTCGCTTGCACACCTCGGTTGCGACTTAAGAGTGATGGCACGACTGCTTTTCATGCTCCGCAAGGACTCGCGCTGGAATTTGACCTGATCAAATTCAATGACGAGTTTATTGAGAACATACGTGAACCACAGCCGTACTTCGAAGGATCGTGTATTTCGTCGAGGCTGCCGAAATATGTCTCCCAGGCGTGGGATGGTTGGCTCCGGCTAGGCTCGTATGTAGACAAAACGGGCCCGATATACTGGGATTATGAGCGATGCAGCTCATGTGAACGCAAAAGACTTTTTTTCCTGCAATACTGATGTCGGGATTTTGGCCAAAACCGGGCACGATTCGGTGAGTATTTCCCGCAAATTCCATCGAATGCCGAAAGTCCAAAATAATCCAACAAGCATTCGTTCGGCGAAACTTGGTGAGCGGAGCCCTAAACAGGAACATCCGGCCTAAACTCGGACAAGCCACCGTCACTTTTCCTCTGGGTTAGCTAGTATGTGACAACTCTAGCTCGACCAGTTGTTGTTGCGGCGACCTCTCCTCTGGCTTGAGATTTATCGGTTGCCATCTTTGTTCCAGCTCTTCGACTCGGCATCGTTGGATCGTGGAGCCCGAGGACCGAGTCTGGGCGTTTCTGTTTGTGTCGAACAACGAAAAAAAAGGTCCACCGGGGTGTCGGCGGATGGACTTTCGTGAGTAGAGATTCCGCAGGATTCAGAGATCGGGATGTGGAAGATCCGGGGCGCGCGGGCGACCGTGTTTACGGGGGTGTGTGTGGGCCGAGAACTTTTTTGCTCGGATGTGAGGCTGCGGGAAGGCAGGACAGGTCGGAAGCTGGCCTCGACGTGGAGGAAACAAGCCACGGCGAGGATGTGAAGGCGTCATCTCATCATCGGGGTTGCATAGCACGCCAGCCAGGTTCGCTTTGTTCGGGAAAAGCCAGGATATACGAGGACGAATGGGAATAAATCATGGCATGCAGGAATGGGGGGAGTTGTTGAAAGAGGGGGGTGGAACGGGCGCATTGGGGGGCTAGCTGAAGTATATCTGAGAGAAGGGTTCTCTTGGAGGGGACTGATAATCGGCGACTACGGGACTTGCGTCTAGCATCGCCGTGCCCGGGGCTTGAGAACATACTCGGCGGAGAAAAATCACAGCTCTGTAATACACCTGGTAAACATTTGTTGTTGAGCACAGCCTTGTACTGGATACTGGAATAATCTTCAGCGATATTGCTATAGCCGTAATTGCCTCTCTGAGATGGATGCTCCTGCCGCTATGCAGACGATAGACGATGGATGGGGGTATGGAGCAGTGCTCGAGTTGAGATACAAGAAAAGAAGAAGGTGCAGAATTCAGGGCCGAGCCCTATTCACACAAATTAATTGAAAATGGACTGTACGGCTTACTCTATCATACGGAGCTCGGCTTGCTGCATAAACCACCATGACACTTACTATGAGTTATCGTGATATGTCTTCCGACCGCACTGCGAAGCTTCTAGATGAAAGCAACCAGGAAGCCCGGTTGGTGGTTTTGCACAACATGACTCCATTGCACAGACTGTCTTTCTGCAAGTGCTTGGAATTATCGTGATATACACGGCCCTCATTGAAGCGTTTAATCGAACTACTTACTGGTCACCTCTTTTTTGAGTCAGAGGTTCGTAATAGATACAAGAAGTGCGTTATATAGGTGGTGTTAACGTCCCACCAGTCGACCTTGCCCGGGCTGGGAGGGGAGCATTTCAGACAGCCCACATCTTTCCACTCTATGCCGAGAATATATGGCTTGCAGCTGGGCTTCGAGGTCAGATTTGACTGGGAATAGCTTTATCAGTAGGGTTCGGGTGTTCCACTGAATCATGATGATATGATATATAATTTAGAAAAAGAATCCATCCAAAGATTCAACCCAAGGGGCTTGAATTCCAGTGTTTAGCCCGAGATAGTCGTATAACGTTATCTCAGAGAAGAAGGCAGGAGAAGCAGCTATATTGCCTCACACTCCGAAAGGCGGATTGGTGACTGTGTCCTGCAAATTCCATCAAATCTCGGCCACTTACTTATTTGTTTTCTTCACTTTTTTACCCTCGACTCGATCATGCAGGTGTCCCAGAATGCACATATTGTGTGGTGACTGGTGAGTGAGTCCATGCATCCTTGCAGAGCCACCCACTCCACTCCAATCATGAACTCCCCCAACCTTGAAAGATCGGGGCTGGTCTGGCTTGGCCTAGAAGGATTTCGCTGGGGAGGATGGGGCGCCCTGAGGCTATTGAATAGAAACGCCCCAAACTCTTTCTTCTTCCTCCCCGGTCGATCGGGGGTATATCCAATTCTGTCGTTCTGCCCCCCGCCTCACTCTTCTTATTCTGAAGGTGTGGCTACACACCCGCTCCAAAGACAAACAAAAAGACAGTCCTTGGCGCTTCCTGACAGTCCCTTGAAGGAGGAAACCCCGAACATCTTGATTTCTTCTTTTCCTTCCCGTCCCTCATTCCATTTTCCGTTCCGTTCGCTTCCTCTTCCCTCACGTCCAATTTTTCTGCCACAACCACCTCCAAACGCGGCCATACCACTACTGAACAAGAGGGGAAATTGAAGAACCTCGGGCTATCTTTCTCATCTCTCGGCTGGATCCATTCCGATCGATCTAGTTCCTCTTTTCTTTTTCGTTTTTTCCTCTTTCTCTTCTCTATTTCGTTATCTCTGTAGGTCGATGTTGATTTATCATCACGCTGCGATATAAAATTTGCGGTTTCTTGGTCGTTTCTCGCCTTTCGATATTTTTCTTGAAGAAAAGATCTAGATCTCATTGCGTTTGATTCTAGATCAATTATTCGAAGCTGTTTCTTTCTTTCTTTTCTTTTCTGGAGACAACAAGGTGGCGTTTCCAGCTGCCTCCACTATCCTCAAGTCCGACGAAACCTGCCTTCCAGCTTTGTGAGAGGCTCAAGACAAAAGAAAACTCTCCCCGAGGACCCGGGTCTCACGCAACGGGTTCAACACTCACCTAGAATACTACGTCTCGAGGGACTTGCAGCTACAGCCTCTTTTTTTTTTTTTCCCGTCACCTCCCGAGCCTCGTCTCGCCTGCTCTCGCCAATGGAATCCTTCACTGCCCCAGACCTCGCCTTGACTGGCCGATCTTCCGCGTCGAGTCTGGACAACAAGGCTGTAGCCGCGTCCATCTCGACAGCCTCTCCAAGCCCGCGCATGGCCAGCAACTCCAGTTCGCCGACCTCGTCGATGGTTACGTCAACCACTTCCGTGTCCAGCCTGTCCATGCCGGCTATCTCGGCTCTCAATGACCCGCGCTTACTGCAGCAGTCGGTGACCGCCGCCTGCCTGTCTTGTGTATGTTGCCCCTCTGTGACTGTGTTTGCTTTGTTCTGCCTTTGATCGCCCTCGACTTTGCCCTACACCGTCAATATCCCACTGAATCTTCAAGTATCCGAAGAAAGCGGGACAGCCGGTATACTGGGGATTATTTCTTTTTTTACTGCATATTGATATATATATATTTATTATATATATATCTATATTTTACTGGGGACATCGCTTCCAGATCGATCGTCGATATGCTTCTGCATCTGATATTCCCCGACCACGACTGGACTTCGCCGAATGCCTTCCTTGCAGTCCCCGAACCACCCCTCTCACTTCGCAGATCGCGACACCCCCTCCACGCTCACTTACATACCTGTAGTGCTGTGTGATCCCTGTTTTTTCTTTTCTTCCCGGCTATCTGGTATCCCCGGTTTTAACAAGCCTGTTACAGCAAGGCCTGTCCTGCCCTGTGTTGTATGGGGAGATGCTGCTGTTCCCTTGCCATTCAAGGCTGGCCGTCTGAGACTCAGCAGAACTTCACACGCACATCATATGCACCCCCTCCCAATTGAAGCCAAGACTTTTGATCTGACCTGCTTGATCTCTCCCCTCTTTTTTTCTTTTTTTTCTTTTTCCGACTTCCCCTTGGCTCGGCGAGACTTCAGCTCCGGAGCTGCTTCTGAGCTTTGGCTGTCTATGCCCACAAGTGTGCTTCTTCCACCCAATCTGCTCTACCCCTCCCTGTATCGTTTCTCCATATAACTTGCCTGCTCTCTCTCATATCATCCCGCCCAGACTGTTGAATCCCAAGATTGAATTGCCTCCCATACCCTTTTTTTTAAAATAAAAACACCGTGTATCACATGCAATCGGAATCCCGTTGTCCAGCTCCTTCCTTCACTTGATGGATATCGGGTGCTAGAAAGTTCCAGAACCCTAGCCCTCCCTCCTTCCTGTTCCGTTGTCTATATCAATCAACGTCAAATATCAGACCAACCAGCTGACCTTAAACTACTTGTCCCCGAAATCAAAGAGAGGAAAACACTTGAAGTGTGATGGCTTGACGCCGTGCACCCGCTGTGTCGCCTCCGATTCGGAATGCGTGTATATTGCTTCCCGACGCGGCTACAGAGGACCCCGAAAGGCCCCCGCCGCCAACCCTAACAAACGCCATGCTTCCTCATCCCCCGACGTCACGACTACAACAGCCCCGGACAGCTGCCCAATGCTCCTCGGAGCCGCCCCCGGCCTCTCTGCCAGCATGAGCAACGGCATTCCCGGCATGACGACGTCCATTGACATCCCCTCCTCGGTTGCGGCCTTCAACCCGCAGGTGCTGCTCCCCGAATCCAACCCGGCCAGCCCCTTCGCCGCGTCCACCCCCGGACTGGCCTCCATATCCAACATGCAGCTCTTCCGCACCCTCTCTGTGCCGAATCCGGCCGAATCAGCCCATCTGATGCTTACGCAATCCACCTCCGGCCCCGTCGCCCTCCCTGGACACGGCCCGGTGTCGTCTATGGCGGAAAGATGCTTCGATTCGTTCTACCGGAACTTCTTTGCCGCCCACCCGTTCGTGCTCCCCCGCGACGACCTTTTGCGGATTGCCCGTGACGGCCAGATCAACCACCTCCTGTCGGCCATCCGGTACGTCGGCTCGATGTACCTGGATTCTGGGCCGGCCGGCTCGCGTTTCTTCGACGAGGCGCTACAGGGAGCCTACGATCAGTCTGTCAACAAGGACGGATTTCTTGTGCAGACCCTCCTTCTTCTGATTATTGGTCTCGACGGTGCCAGTCAGCAGGACCGCGCCCGGCAGCTGCTGGGCGATGTTGAGCGAATTGCCATTGAAATTGACTTGAATACCCGGGCCTTTGCCACTCTCCACGGACGCGGTATTCCGGTCTTGGAGGAGAGCTGGAGACGCACGTGGTGGGATTTGTTCGTGGTGGACGGTATGATCGCCGGTGTGCATCGCCAGACGAACTTCTTCCTTTACGATGTTCCTGCCGGTGTGGCTCTGCCCTGTGAAGAGCATCAGTATCTCTCTGGCGTAAGTTCCTAGCCTTTTCTGTCATGCTACAACTCTAACCATGTTGTCTCCGTGTATCCTAACGGTTTCTTTTTCTCAACTTCCAGACCATCCCTCGACCGATGTACCTTGAGGAACTTGAAGACCGAGACTTCACTGGCGAGGACCGCGAGTTCTCGTCGTTTGCCTACCGGATCCTCGCGGGCCGCAACTTGGGGCGGTTCATGAGAGTCCCCCCGATCTACGGACCGGAGGACGAGAACCTGGGCCGGATTGAAGCCCTGCTTACCAACTGGCGGATCCATCTCCCGCAGAGCAAGCAGGACGCGCTCACGAAGAACTGTGAACTAGATGAGATGATGTTCCAGGCAATGATGATGACGCACGCGTAAGCTGTCTCCGAAACCACCTGGCTATCTGGCCACATAACTAACACGCCTGGTTTTGCAATAGGACCTCTATTCTTCTCCACCAGCCCCATTCCCAACTTGACTCGTCTCCCACCCGCAGCGTGACGTCCTGTGCGCCGTTCCGCCCGGTCCCGGGCGGCGAAGCCTTCAACTCGCACACGCGACACACCATCTCGTCGGCGAACGAAATCAGCAAGATGGTGACGCACCGCGTGCCGCTGCTCTCGCACACGCACTTCTTCACGTGCGTGGTGACGCTGTCGTCGATTGTGCACCTGAGCAAGTGGGCGCTGTTTTTCGTGCCGCACGACGACGACAACCTGCGACAGCAGATCCGGCTGAACATCGGGGCAATGAACCAGCTGGCGACCGTGTGGCGGTCGGCGACGCAGGCCAGCGGGCAGGTCAAGGGCGTGGCGCAGGAGATATACCGCTCCAAGAAGGCGCAGCAGAGTAATCCGAGCTACTGGATCGGGCTCACGCAGGAGGAGATCATGCGGAGCATCACGGCGGACGAGAGCATCATGAGCGAGATTCAGTCGCTCAACACGATCCCGATATAATGGCTCGGGTGTGCCATGCGCACAACCCAGGCCGGGAGGATGGCTGCAGTGCTGTTCCTTTTTTTGCGATTATTTTCTTTTTTCTTTCTCGGTAAATCTCTCCTCCTTGGTTTGTGTTTCTTTGTTGCTTTCTGTTTTTCCTTTTTTTATCATGTCCCGGTATCCTATCCCGGGACTTTCACGATTTTGACGAAATAAAACGAACTCCGTCTCTTATCTTGTTGTCGAGAGAAAGAGACGCAGGACTCTGATATCACTGGCATCATCCAACGGGAGGACAAGACACTCCGCGTTTGGTTTGATATGGATTTGAATGAATACACTTGGAGAGGTTCTTTGCAGATGATTGGGGTTGGAGATGGGTTCCATTTAGGGACGACATTCCTGTTCATGAGTCTGTGGGCGTGTGATTTCTGTTTCAACTTTTTGATAGCTATGAGTACGGACGGTGTGCTGGGTTACTTATCCGAGTAAAGACAGACGGACAGATACATACACGATTCAGGTCTTGTTTCTTTTCATCTTCTCTTATGCCGTTATCAGATTATGATATATCCTGTGATTTATACAAACTGTGATTTTACAAACTGTGAATATCCAAAAGTTGGCATACTCATCGAGATAAATTGCAACAGTTCACATACCCAAACTCACGTAGATGAGATTTCAGAGCAGCAGATGGATACGTGCAGATTCAGAAAAGCATATATTTAGACGCCGACAACGCCACCCAGCGGACCAGAAAGAGAGCTAAACAAACTTTTTTATATGCCGGATTCAGGAGGAAATGGTGACGCAAATAACGGGATGGTTTCCTTCAAATTGTGTCGATCCTATGTGTGCAGCAAAGCCCACCTCAAACTGTCTTTCATTCTTTTGCGTCTCCCGTGCTTCTTCTCGTCCCACTCCATGTGGAGCTTTTCCCGAACTTGACAGTTTTGGCGGAGTGGCATTTACTCGTCGTCAGAGGCAATTTCCTCGTCGTCGTTGGAGGCCGAGTCGGGCTCGACCTCGGTGACTTCGCTGGTGGCAGCGGACCAGTAGCTATGATGCAAACACAGTTAGATGGAGAGAAAGAGCAAGAATCTTCAAGATTCAAAGGAGGATGGAGAGTACTTACGCAAGCACACGCACACGGAACTCGCTAATCGGGATAGAAAACATCTTCAACAGCCGCGTCTGGCGCGAGTCCAGGGTCTGGCCGGCGCGACACACAACATACGGCTCGGCGCCGGTGCCGTCCTCGTCGCCGAGGACGACCTTGCCGCGCACCAGGCGCGAGGGCACGCCCAGGCGGCGCAGCTCGGGCTCGAGCGAGTGCTCCATGGGCACGTCGTGCTCGGCGGGCACCTCGCCGCCGGTCGAGAAGATGACGCCGGGCGGCACGACGAAGTCGCGCGTGGCGACGGTGCCGGCGCGGGCGAAGTCGGCTTCGGCGACCGCCGCGAGGTACTCGAGCACGGCGGCGGCGGGGCGGTTCGTGAAGAGCAGGCCGACCTGGCCGCGGATGTGGCGGGCCAGACGCTCGATGCCGTCGGCCTGGGCTTCTTCGGGGCTTTGGCCGAGCGCCTTGGCCATGAGCTTGGTCTTGCCGAAGAAGATGCTGGATACACAGACATACGGATCTCGTTAGCAAGGACGCCTCTCCATGTTGATCAAACCTGGTCTCTCTGCCAGCACTGGGAGACGCTGGAAGATATCTTCTCGGACCGGCTCTGCGGCCTGGACATATGCAAGGTAAACTCACGCGCAGTCTGACAGCTCCTGGCGGACGGTCTTCAGATGGCTATTCCGACTGTTGTCGACGCTGAACACAAAGCAGAACTGGTACTTGGTGACGGCCTCGCGGATGTTGGCGAATAACCGGTCCTTGTGCTCGCGGCCCTTCTTGTCGACCTGCGTCAGGTTGACGATGCGCGACCGCTTTGACTTGGGCATTGTGAGCCGGTGTGTGGGGGATTTGAGGGAAGAGGACGGTGTGATCGAAGAGGTGAAGGGCAGAGAAACGAAGGCTTCGTCTAGAGGGTTTGGTCGTGCTCGTTGTCGACCAAGAGTGCTCAACTGGAGGGAATCGGCCTGTGAGTTGGCGAACGACGGCTCGAGTGGTTCAGGTTTCCGTAAAAAATGAACTCTGAGAATTCGGAGGAGGCTTCAATAAAGATCGAAACGGATATGCGGAGTGTTCCAATTCAGATTCACTGTCGACAGCGTGAATCGTGCGTTCTTCTTGTCAAGTGTCACAATTATAAAGTTGACCGACATCAAAATATCAAGGCCGGAAAAAAAAAAAAAAAAAAGATCGAGGGGAGCGTGGGGCCTTATCGATAACACTAGACCGGAGACGACTTGCATCGGACGGTCACGTGACGAACACCACCAGAAGTCTTGCTTCTACGAGAACACCGCAGTTCAGGTTGTCCTGAACCACAAGACAAAAACGAGGTCGTTGAGACATATTCTTGACGGGAACTGACTCGGATACACGTTCATATATCACCAGTGCGAAACACTTGAGCCTCATCGGCACTATCTTATGAAAAGTTATCGTAGTGTCCATTTGCTATCTCGCCAAAGACAGGCCGACCATTATGGACAGACTCAACGTTATGGACAGACTCAACACAGTAGTCTCCCACGCACAAGAAGTCTAGACAAAGTACTTACATCTCAATCACTAGAATTTGATTCTCAAGAGATTCGCTGTGTTTTTTTTGGTTTTACCTACCAGACTCCATGATCCGCCCCCAAACCCCAAACCCACGGCGCAATCCTGGGCGAAATAGAGACACAACATAATAATATCAAACAAGAGAAACGAAGAGCGCAAGGACGGTAAAATACAGAAGAAGAAGAAAAAAAAAGAGAAGGAAAAAAGAAAGCAAGCAAGCAAGGTGCAGAAAACAGACGTGGTGATACCTGGAATAGTACAGACTTTCCTTTGGATTTTGGAAATAGGACAAACCGGGTGTTTTGAAATTGGGGATGACTGTTGGGGAGACGGTGCATGTCGTTGGTAGCTGCAGGTTTCCGATTCCCAGTTGAAGGAAGTGGACAGTTACACCAGATAAGAATGGATGCCAGCGGCAGAAGTCGGAGTGTATTGGTGTTCGAATTGGGGATGTGTGGCGATAGAGACGAAACTGAGCATTGATGATCCCTCACCAGACGTGGAACGACAAAGCCGCGAAGATGAACGACAGAAACTCGCGTGATGAACCAAACCCAATCGTGTGTGTATGTGCTGCTAAGCTTAGTGTGACAGACCAGCAAACTCGCACTGGACGCAGACATTGTGGTCATGGCAACGCTCTGCTCTGCTTACCCTTGCGTAAAGGGGAAGGAGAAGAAACAACGAAATGCATACCCGATGTAGTTTAGCAGTAGACAAGCGGCGGCTGGAATGGTTGACGATCGATGGTAGTAGTGAGTGAATGATCAAAAGGCGAATGGTGGAGGCAAGAGCGGGAGCAACGAGACATCGTGGTATGCTGGAGAGTGGCGACGATAAACGAGCACGCCAACCAAAGTTCAAACCAAGAAATGCACCCGGTGGTGCGTCGTGGTCTCTGAGTGTCAGTTTGGCAAATTGAGTTCCCCCGAGCTGCGACCCTAGTACCTCCGGAGCTTACGCGGCTCGTCATAGCTGCTGCCGCCATTGTACGCGCGCTTGCGATCATCGTCGCGCGGCCGGTCATAGTCTCTGCCGCCATCGCGGTCGCGATCTCCCCGGTCGCCGCCTCGGTCTCCGCGGTCACTGCCCCGGTCTCCCCGGTCGCCGCGGTCGCCGCGGTCGCGGTCACGCGAGCGGTAATCGCCATGGTCGCCGCCTCTGTCGCGGTCGCGGTCGCCACGATCCCGGTCGCCGCCGCCGCCGCCGCTGCCGCTGCCACGATACCCACCGTTCTCGCGCGGCCGCACAGGCTCGGCGTTGCTGCCGGACCGGTGCGGTTCCGAGGGGCGGCCGCCCGGCCGGTCGAAGCCGCCCGACATCGCACGGTCGCCGTTGCGGCCAAAGCCGGGGCCGGTCGGGGCACCCGGCGGGCCAAATCCGTTCGAGCCTCGGTCACGGCCAAAGCCACCGCCACCACCACCACCGCGGAAGCCGCCGCGGAATCCTCCTCCGCGGCCGCCACGGCCGCCTTCAAACCCACCACGGAATCCTCCGCGGAAGCCGCCGCCTCCCCCAAAGCCTCCCGCGGGAGGACGGACAGGCTGGATCTTGGTGTAGTTGCGGCCACCTAGGCCGCCACCCAGCCGACGCGGAAGCCAGCCCTTGACTGTTCGGCCGCGTTCGACATCCACCTTGATATTACGGCCTTTTATTCTCATGCCATCACAAGCGTCCAGCGCAGCTGTTCACATACCCACCAAAAGCGCACGAGGACGCTGTGTCAGTTATGTCTTACCAGAGGACGGGGG